>VXAX01007432.1:327890-367731 GCA_013399835.1 Leptocoma aspasia | reverse complement strand
AGAAAACTCGTGGAAATGTTTGAGGCCGATCCCTTTTCCATTCGTACAGGTTCTCCCTCTCCCCTCCTTCCCTTCTCCTTCCTTTCTCAGAGAGGAGCTGGAGGTGGGATTTCGGAGCGGTTTCTCGCCGGGGAGGGGTGGGGGGAGCTCCGTGGGGTTTNCAGTGCGTGATTTACGCCTGTCTGTAGCGGCGTCAGGAGATCCGTGCGATTCGGAAGTGAGTGCACGTCTGGTACAAATATATATGTGTGTGTGTGTGTGTGTACGCTTAGATAGTTCTCCTGTGATGAAATTAATTCGATCTGTAAAACGAGGAAAGTCCTTCCCTAGGTTCTTCTATGCAGAGGGCATGTGTGGAAGGGAAGGAAAAGTCGTAATTTTTAAATTTTTACTTTTTTTTGGGGGGGGGGCGCTTACTTCGTGACAACCCCCTTCCCCCATCAAAAAAAAAAAAGCTGCTGGTGTTTCTGGTGTTTCCAGCAAGCTGTTTGTGTGTCACTTTGCCCCACCCCGATGGTAAAGTCCCTTTTGCCCTAATCCATAGTCTGATCACACACTCGGCCCTTAATGGGGGTTTCAAAGCACTTTGAAAGAAGAGGAGGTGGTTGGTGTGTGTGCGGTGGGAATGGGGGTGGGGGTGCCTTCCACAGGCTCCGGCCACAAAACAGAAATTCACGGGCAGAGGACTTCTCTCCCTTAGGCTTCGCCCTTCCCCGGCCAGCGGCGCACGGGGTTTTTCCACAGCGCGCAAGAAGCCCCTCGCGTTTTAAACCTCCCAAATGTGCCGAACGCGAAACCCGTTCCCCTCGCTCACCCTTTTGCTAAGCCCGTCTTGAAAGGAAAGAAAAGTTAGCAATCCTGGCACTTGAGCTCGGTGAGAGTGGACTTTGGCTCTTAGAAGTGGAGAATCGTGTTATCACACACATGCACACACAAAAAGGCAAATCTGCTTCTCTTGCTCTTGGCGGATGCAAAGGGGAGAAGTACTAGGTCAGAGGAGGGAGAGATGTGCCCTCCCGTAAGGATTTTCAGGCAAATGTAGGTTTGCAAATAAATGTGCTGGTTCTTTGCATCCTGTCCTGTTAGCGGATCTATCACGGGGAGAAAAAACGGGGAGCACCCGGCTCGGCCTGATGCCCCGCTGGAAATGCCTCCAGGGTCCCTCCGGGCTGGGGCGGAGCCGGGCGGGCTGAAGGTCAGGCAATTTGCAGAATATGCGTAAAATAAGAGGAGCTTTTCCAGCGGCTGGCTTTGTGAAGTTGAATGGGTGTTTAGGGCAAAGTGAGAGGGGGTAATCTGCCTTTTGCCCAGCTGTCCCGGAGGTGTTGTCTGAACCGTCTGCAGGGCGCCTGGCACTTCCCGGGAGGGGAAGCTCCTTTACCATCTCCTGGGGGAGGGCAGGGGGGAAGAGTTAAAAGGAAACATGGGTTTGCCTTTCTGATAAGGCGGCTGAAGCAGCCCCCTCCCACCTCCCAGCCCAGAGGATGTCTCCTGGTTATCTCCAGGTTGTCTGCACTCTCCAGCGGGCGAGGGGCTGTCGCCTCCCACTACCTGCGCGCCCCCCGCCCGAGACGGAGCTGGAGGCGGGGAGGGGAGCGGAGACCGGAGGCTGCTTTTCCAGCTCCCACCTTGGCGTCTGAGGGGGGCTCCGCCACCGATCCCGGGGTCGTCTGAAGCGCCTTCAGGTCAGGGTCAGCTTTGCTTTTGCAGTGAGTTGTCATTTCTGGAGAGGCAGGGACTGATCCGGCGTACCCTCTAGGCTGGCTGGTGGAAACCTGGACATGGAGGAGAGATAGGGCTGCCAATTCCTCTCAAGAATGGGGAGAGCATTTTATTTTCTATTATTTTTTATCTCCAGATAGTTTCAGAGGAGGTGAACGTCTGCTTGGGCTGTTGGTTGAAACTTTTGGTTTGGCAGAGGTTTTAATTTGAAGGAAAAAAAAAGGCATAAGCAATGCTTCAAGCCAAGTTTGCGAGACTTTTTTTTGGGGGGGGGTGTGTAGGCAGGGGGAGAAATTAGCACTGTAACATACATCCTGTGTCCAAAACCAGGATTTGGCAATATTTAAATTAAGTTGTCACTCTTAAAAGTTAGAGATTTGTCTATATGTATTTATTTTTTATTTTTTTTTAAGAAGAAACACTTGAAGGAGGGGAGCCAGAAGTTAAAAGGTTAAATGTTTTGCATTGATGTTAGAATAAGGACAGTGTCTTGAGATACTCTTTGTTAAACTGTTTGGCTATATTTTACTATACTGAAGTACAGTATTATTGTTGGTAACTGATGTGTACAGAGTAACACTATGGTGCTCTTTCTAGGTATAATTGAAGACATTGTGTGGTCCTTGTAAGAAGTTTGGTTCCTGCTTGGGTTTTAATTGTAGAATATTGTTCTGGATTTTTGTATAGGTAATTGGATTTTGGAGCCACTGGAAGATATGATAAAGGCAAAACAAATATTAACTAATTTAGAGGGCAGTACTTGCAACTTGCGCATATTTGAGTGTGGAAGTTATTTACAAGTTCTCATCTTCTGTGTGTTTTACTGGGTTTTCATTTAAATTCTAAAGTCTGCATTTCTACTTTGTAGTTAACGATCATTTCAAGTAATATTCACAATCAAGTAGACTTCTTGGATGCTGGCATTATTTGGTTATGTTATGCATGCCTCTATCCCACAAGCCATTCTTGATAATATTTACTATTTGAAATGTAGTCTATGGAATTTTTTACACATAAAAAAAACAAACCAAACAACTGTGGTAGCATTGCTTTTGTAGTATTGAGCCTTAAAATAACAATCACAGTGGTGTGCAGCAGTATGACACACACTAAAATACTGGAGAGAGATATTTTTACTTGTGCTGTTGAAGTTTTGGTGAGCACTAGCACATTAAATGAGCACTAACTCATTTAATGTCTAACCTCAAACATTTTATTGCTATTTAGTGTTTTTCTTGGGACCATTGGTATTAAACTAAAATTTCCTATTTACATCATGTAAAGTTTAATGTGTAAAGAGACTAGCCTACCAAAATATTATCCAGTTTTAAACAAAATTGGAGAATTATATGTCTGTCATCAGCAGGTCACATTACACTTGCTAAATACGTGCAGGATAGTTTGGTTTTTGTTTTTTTTTTTTTTTAGTACAAGGTTTTCAGTAGCCTGATGTGAAGTGTCACTTCAAGTGGCTGAAATGTAATCACTTTAAAGGCCATGGTCTAACCAGAAGATGGCCTGAGAAGCCTCAGTTAGCAGGAGTAATGCCTAGACTTTCCAGAGCCACAAGTTAAGTTGCATAGTTCTAGGAAAAAATCCTAGGGATTCTTAAAGGTCCTTAAGCTCTCCACAGCAGTAGGCAGAACAGGCCAAGGGAACGTGGTCACTCAGCTGACCGGTGCCTGTGCTTGTTCCAGATATGACTCCTTTTTTTAATGGCTGATGCATTACTTGATTGTCTGCGGTGCTGTGGGGTCCTGCAGGCTTGAAAAGCTGCTGGAGAGAGCATGAGATGTGTTGCAATAATGAATCCTCTCTTTTTTGCTCCAGGATTTCAGATGTGTTCTAAGCCTGGCGGGGTGAGCAAGCTTCCGGGCACTGATGGAGACTCAGCACGGCAGTGGGTCGCAGCCCTTACTACAGGCTCGGCGTGACAGCGGGAGGCCGCACGGGGAGCCCGACCTGCGGGATGTCCTGATGCAGCAGGTTCACGTCTTGTCGTTGGACCAGATCAGAGCCATCCGAAACACGAATGAATACACAGAGGGACCTACGGTGGCTCCACGGCCTGGGGTCAAGTCTTCTCCTCGGGTAACAGCCCAACCCAAAAATGAAAGGCCCCATGGCTTGCCTGAGCATCGTCATTTTAGCCGCATCCAGCACACACAAACGCACGCATCTCCTCGAGCGCCTCTGTCCCGGTCCATCAGCACAGTCAGCACAGGTTCACGGAGCAGTACGAGGACAAGTACAAGCAGTAATTCGTCAGAACAGAGACTTCTAGGATCATCTTCAGGGCCAGTTGCTGATGGGATAGTCCGAATGCAGCCCAAGTCTGAGCTCAAGTCGAGTGAGCTGAAGCCACTGAGCAAAGAAGACTTGGGAGCACACAGCTATAGGTGTGAGGACTGTGGAAAGTGTAAGTGTAAGGAGTGCACTTATCCAAGGACCCTCCCCTCATGTTGGATCTGTGACAAGCAGTGTCTTTGCTCAGCCCAGAACGTGGTTGACTACGGGACTTGTGTTTGCTGTGTGAAGGGCCTCTTCTATCACTGCTCTAATGATGATGAGGACAACTGTGCTGACAACCCCTGCTCCTGCAGTCAGTCACATTGCTGCACTAGGTGGTCCGCCATGGGTGTAGTGTCTCTCTTTCTGCCTTGCTTGTGGTGTTACCTACCAGCCAAGGGTTGCCTTAAGTTGTGCCAGGGCTGTTACGACCGGGTAAATCGGCCTGGGTGCCGCTGCAAACACTCCAACACCGTTTGCTGCAAAGTTCCCAGCGTACCCCCCAGGAACTTTGAAAAGCCAACATAGCATCACTAGCCAGAAATACTAAAGTAACAAGGATTATTATTTTAACGTACATATGCAGCCAACTAAGCAGCTATGGTCTTGGCACTGTAGTAGAAGGGTTGGGGATGTACTTTGCTGTTTGCAGTGAAATGCTTTTCTGTGTGTGTGCCATCTTAACTGATACGCTTGTTAGAATCCAGCTAGTGGCATACAGGGGGAAGAAAAAGGGATGCAGTACATTGTGACCCACATATTACATAAGCTAAAGCAACACAGACACTCCTAGGCAACTCTATTGTTTGTGAATAGTACTTGCAAAATTTGTAAATTAGCAAATGACTCCTTTTTTTTTTTTCATTGTTTTCTGCCAGAGATAATGTGCTATATTTTTGTATATACAATAATATTTTCAACTGTGAAAAGTAAGTGCTGTCATAAGACATGGCACAGTCACAAAATATTATACTAATATGTTGTACATTCGGAAGAATGTGAATCAATCAGTATGTTTTTAGATTGTATTTTGTCTTACGGAAACCTTCTATTACAAGACTTTGATTTCCCTTTGGACTTCATGTATATTGTACAGTTACAGTAAAATTCAGCCTTTATTTTCTAATTTTTTCAACATATTGTTTAGTGTAAAGAATATTTATTTGAAGTTTTATTATTTTATAAAAAGAAATATTTATTTTAAGAGGCATCTTACAAATGTCACCCCTTTTTATGAGGACGTCATTGTTGCTGCAAATAAGGGGTGAATGATGCATATGTTCACTATAAAATAGAAAATATATTAACGTTTGAAATTAAACTGGGCTACTTGTCATTTTTTCCCCCCATTTATTGTTTTGAGTTGGGAGAATTGATACTTTTAATTGCAAACTTCACGGTGCTATAGTCACAGTGAGCCTAATGTGAAACTGAAAAGAGATTTTTTTAAAGTGTATTCTTTTGCTCTTGTTTACTTCTTCACCTGAAAACAATGCAGGATTTTTGCTCCCTTCCTTTGCACAAATGTCCCATATACTGATCCTACAACAGAAAAGGAAAATGAGCATAGGAAAATGCATTAATTCATTCCAGACTAGGACTAATAGGCACTGAAAGCTTGACCTATTCTATAAGTGATGAGCTTTTGTGCTTCAAATAGGAAATAAGTAATCATTCACAAAAAATGTTAAGCTTGCATGGCTTTACTCAGTGAGAGAGAGGAGGAAAAAAATGTAATTAATACGGTCAATGCAAAAAGCTTGCAGGATTATTTGTTAAAGTTAGAAGAATATGCCACAGGGAATGATAGATCTGAATGCAGTCCAGCCTTATGTCAAACATTTGCCTCACTTGTAAGAAGAAAGTTGCTTGATTTGTCATTTGTGGCAGTTACCTTCCACTGAGGTCAAAATCCTTTCCCTGCCAAGTTTCCTACCGGAAGCCTAGAGAATGATTTACCTTTCTTTATTAACGAACTATCATTTCCTGTTCTGAGCATGTCTCTCCCAGTTTACAGGTCTTAATGTTCAATTTTATTTATACATTTCTTAAGCTGGCATTTAAGAATAGTTGTAAGTATTTTTAAGCTGATGCTCAAAAAAGTCTCCCAGCCTTTGCTGAACCCCCTCCAAGAAAAACAAATTATTACTAATAAATTAAGAACTCACTAAAGGTTGAAAACCAGAGCATTAAGTAAATGTTCTGTCTTTTTACCCCTTAATTTTCATCTCAGATCTGGTGTTTGGATGATTTTACATAGGTCTGTAGTACTCAGAAATCTTACACTGTGTGTTTGTGCATATTGGTTATCAATCATCAACTGGAATTAAAAAGTCCTTGTTCTCTTTCTCCTTTTTTTTTTCCCTTACCTCTCTGGTGAAAAATATAAGCTGGTTTTCTTTTCTCTCTGCACCAGCTGGCTAGATACTTTGGTATACAAACACAAACAGTATATATTTAGCTTTCTGAGTGGAATTTGCCAGAAAGAGGGTAGCTTATGTTACATGAGTAATTTGTTCACATTTAAAGTGCATCAGTGTACTGTAACTGAGTAGTGAAGTGTGTATGTGAGATCGTGCTTAGCTGCTGATAAACAGAGATTTTTATTATTTAATTATGGGGGGTTTTAGCAATTTTGTTCTTGAAGGGGTTAATAACCATCATGTGTTTCCTTTCACTGAATGTAGTTCTTGCACTAGGTTAGGTGCTTATGGTTAAACTGTTCTGGACTAGTCTTGCTGATGAAAACAAATATTAGGGGAATCTTTGACCTTTAGGCTATATGTGGGAAACCCCAAATCCCACCAATTTCAGTAGACAGTAAATCCAGTGTTTTCACTGGATTGATGAACTTGACTAAACTGAAGGCGAGGCCTGTCTTTTCAGTGATTTTTGTTTCAGTTGAAGATAACTCTACAGAAAGCAAAAGTGAAATTGGAAAACTGGCATGGCTGAGCAGCACAGCAGTCAAAGTGGGTGCAACTCAAAAGTCCTACTAGCTAAAGTCCAATACTAAAATTGTGGATGTGTTTTCTTTCTGCAGTATAGTAAGCTCTCTGTCTGCCTAGTTAGGTTCTAAGGGAAAAGGAAAGCCATCTTCTTGTTGACAGTGAAATTTGAAGCTGGTTTAAACACTGAGCAATGGTTGTGACCTTCCACTTGGTTCTTAATGAGGATAAAATAGTAGATCCCCCCCACCCCACGTAAGCCCATTACCAGAAATTGGGTAGGATGTATGGCTCTTGGGAGCAGGAATGTAGGGAAGCGTGGCCTGTTGGGCTAACTATGGCAATGGGGTCTAGGCTTCAGTTAGTATGGATTGATGTTTGTGCCCACTGGACTATTAAAAACTGGCTTGTGTATATTAGTTAACATCCTAATATTGCACTTAATTAGATAAGGTTTAGTATTCTAAATAAAACCAAAATCTTGCCTCAAGCAGATTAGATTGTTTTAATAAGAATTAAGAGGGCTTTTCAAGTGGATTGAGATAATGTTATTAAAGCATGCCTACTTTATCCTTTGAGATAGGAAAGTGGAGGTCTAAGTAAGGAAAATTTTCCATACACAGGTTTTGAGAATAACCATGAAAGTCATGCTTGATATACATCATATAGGACTTTAATTTTAGACTGCTAGAAAGTCATGAGAGAGAGCAAAACTCTTATTATTGCTCCATTTGTTGTGTAGTTGCTTCAGAGTTTTGATCTATTAACTTCCAGATTCCATAAGGTTTGTTTAGGATACGGGGACTTGCAGGATTAGACTGAGAGTTGACCCTGGTAACAATGGAAACAAATAGTATTTTTTCAAATTATTTTTCTGTATGATGTAAGCTACAAATAAATACATCGAATTTAGAGAAATTTAGAAATTCCTCTATTAATATCCCCAGGATTTTTTTTTTCTTTCTTTTCTCTTTAATGGTTTGAAACTTGATTATAATTTCCTTTTTGAGATAGGGATCATAGCAGTAAAAAAAAAGAAAAAAAAAAGGAAAAGAGACTTGTATTCAAGTAGAGAATAAATAGTGCTTTGGATGGAAATGAAATGTGTTCCTAAAGGATTTGAGATCATATTCAGGTGAGTATTTACGTTCAACAGACTTACCAAATCAGTCTTCAAAAGCCAAAAATTCTCCAAGTGCAGAAGTGCTGTAGTTAAGTTGTTGTGATGATTAACACAACAGATTTTGTTACTCTTTCTTACTAAATTCCCAGCATTTAAATATACAGTATTACCTGTATTACCATTTTCGCTTTTGGTAAAATACAAAATAATTAATTTTTGTCACGAGTCTTAGGTCTTTTTCCCAGGTGGCAGGAAAAGAGCAGAATGCATTTCTGTTCTACAGTGGAACATTTAAATATTTTTAGGAATTAACGATCGGGAAAGATGGATTTGAACAGTCTGTCTTGTCTCAGATGTTCCTAGATGGGTGCAGGTACAGCAAGTAATAATGATTTCATCTGCTGAGACTGATTTCTTAATCAGTCACTGGAGCAGAGTGCCAGAAAGAAATTGGCTGAATGTGAGAGCACGCTCGATTGAGTAGTGTCTGTAAGAATAGTATTGAATAGATGTCTTACTGAAAATGTCAGCATTTGTCTTGTTGGGTCATCTTAAATAAATCAGTTACAGATTGGGATTGCAGGTAGACACCACACCAGACGTGAGATTGCAGGTAACAAAGTGCACCAAATCCTTACCAATGAAAATACTTGGATGTTTAGTCTGATTTTAAACTGGAATCTTAGAAATAAAAAATAATGTCTTGTGGGAGTCAGGACAGTTGGACTCAAAAAACACTTACATATAAAGTGCAGATATTTATAATACTTTTGACTTCAAAAATATTTCATGTTTCAATCTGTGGAGACTCCTATGTGTTATTTCTCTTCACATTTATTCTTTCTGGTCCCTATCCCTTTCCTTGACCTTTTCTAGCCATAACACATAATACATTATTGCCACTTATAGAACAAAAGGGGAGAGAGGAGGATGAAACATGCTTTTCGCATTAGTATTCTGTGCCTGAAAGTTTAGAACAGGGTCAAAAAACTGATTACCTTGCTGCATGTATCCTGCATTTTCAGAAATATAAAAGGTTTTTTCCATTGATGTGACATTGAATCCACTAATTCAGAAAAATGTTATTTTCACTGTTGTGGTATGAATTTTATTACTTAACAAGGCTTTATGTGTCTTTGTTTTAACCCACTGACACTGTGTTTCAGATGAAAGAGGCCGAGGTGTTACTACCACAAAAGCATGAACTGCTGCTGTTCCTCTGCCACAGGGATCATTCAGTAGAGAGCCAGTGTAGTTGCTTTTGGACATGAGTAGCAATGATTTTGTTTGAAAAAGGGTGGAAGTTCAGTGTTTTCAACCTTGGGAGAAGGCAACAGAGGCTGTGCTACATATCTGAAGTTTCTCTTTCTGTGTGATGTAAGAAACTTTTTTTTTTTTTTTAATCTGACTTAACTGTGCATGCTGATTATAGAAGTTTAGGGCTAAAATGTTCAAATTGCTAGATTAAAATGGATCGGTTCCCATTTTGGTAGAAGTTACCAATAATCAGAAGCTTTGACAATGTAGTCTGCTATTATGTAGGATTATTTATGGATATTTTAATACTTAGAGGTTTAAGTAACATTTTAAAATGGTCTTGCCAAGGGAGATAATCTGTTTCTAAAAGGTAAGGAACTGCATAATCAGAGGAGCTCTGCTTTCCTGAAAGACTGCTGTATAATTACCAAACCTGGTGCACCTGAGATATGTTACAAGAGATAGCACTTGGTGCCATTTAGGAGTTGCAGGCACAAGTTTTATTTGGAGAATCTGAACCAGTACACAAGGGTGTATTAGGAAGAATCACCAACTTATAGATATAGAGAGCCCCTTGAACAAAGGCAGTTTTTACTTTTCTTTTTTACCATCACTTTATTTTGATCCAGAAGCTGTGTATATGAATGAGTCATAAATCGTGTTGTTGTTGCTGTGTTTACTGATGAAAGAATGTATCGATGCTCTCATAGTGTGCCTTAAAAAACCACACCAAGATGGAAAATCTTTAAATGACCAAATTTACCACTGTCATCTTCAGAAATGAATACAAACATCAGGGCTATAGCAAGCTGTGTTTCAAAATTAGTTGCACTGTAAGTAAATTGCACTAGTTGGTTATGCTAAAACTGTTACTATAATTACACACAGTTCCGCTTTAGGTCTCAAAATCAACTCAGACCTTTGTCAGCTTCCTCTGTAGTGCAGTTTTATTAATTACTGATTTACTTAAAGTGTTGTTTTTTCTTGTAAGACATATATAAAAGTTGGTGTATCACAAGCTGTCAAATGCATGAAGCAAACAGTTTTTCTTCCCTCTCATTTCTCTTTCATAAAGCATTGCAAAGAGGAGGAAATTGTGAAATAGTTTTATTTGCTTTGGGTCATTTTATTTATGAACTTTGTTTAATTATCATGGACAGAGTGCTAATTTGATGGATTGCTGTTTTGTGATTCCCTCCCCTCTCTCCCCATGCCCCTCATAGTCGCTCCCCCAAAGTATATGGCAGTATGAAATATGTAAGTAGAGCAGTTAAGGGACCGAGAATTCACTTTGTGAACTGAACCTAAGTGCAGCTGCATTAAATAGTGAGGCGAAGCAGGAGCGTCAATGCCTTCTTGCAGAACTCATTGAATCCACTGTACCTTTCACCAGTAAGTTTACTCTCTTTTGCCTCTGCTGCTCTGCAGATGGAGATCATGCAGCTGTTCATCATGTATATGGTTTTATGCCTCAGTGTCTTTTCCTTTTTGGGGAAACAGTGTGTTCATTCTTTAAAGCTAGTGCATGAGGATCCCATAATACTGTTATTAAAGAAAAAACCAACTAGCCACATGTGGAGGTTATCTTAACTGCCCACTGCCTACTACTGTCAATGCTGTTCTTGGGGAGGAAGGCTCTCCTCAGATCCCTTCTTCCCAAGAGGAAGGAAAAGACTGAGTAACTTATTCCGAAATATGTGTGGTTGGGGGGAGGCATGGGTTGTGGTATAAAAGGTGAACTTTCCATCAGGGTTGTGCCTGACCTGTTCCCTCCTGCACACACACAATTGAAGTACAAAGTCTGAAAGTGTGGAACAGTGTTTCTGGCCACCTCTGTACTCTAAATCAGACAGTAGGTGGAAATGTTCCTGGAGAATGGATTGCAATTGCCCACGCTAGTGAAGCGTTAAGACTTTGCCTGGTATGAGTTAAGCATGTGCCAAAAATACTCTCCCAAGCTATTCCCTATCACATTTCAGGAACTATTCCCAAAAGTCAGCTTGCCAGCAGCTCCTTCTTTTAGAGGTTAAAGGAGTTGCCCAGCATGGACACTGTCCTTTTGGGGCCAGCTGGAACACACTGACCAGGAACATTCTTGGACAGATTTATTTGCAGTCCAGGAGGAAGGAGATCCCTCCCACAAATGTCATCTCAAGGGAAATTCACTCACAAAGACAGACATTCTCATGCGTTCCGATGACACAATCTAATCCTCAAGTAGAAACTTAATTGCACAGAAGCAACCTATTTAATTTTTTTATCTCAAAGGAGTCAGGCAACTGGCAAGGTAACTTTTTAGAATGTTGCAAAACTTAAGTGACTGGGCCACTTGCTCTAGTGTAGTTACATAAAATTATATGTTGATATTTTGTATCTAACCTGAACTAGTAATTTTTTTGTTTGTTTGGGGAAATGGCATTATTATTTTTTTTTGTAAAATTATTTCTTAAATATGTACTGACAAGTCATAAAAACAGACTTTTTCCTATATTTTCTTTCACAAAAAGTATGATTTAGTATGTCGCAGCCCTCGATTTTTAAGAATTAATTGAGATGGCGTTTCTTGCTTTTGGAAATTACATATATCTCTGAAGAAAACAGTCACAAAAGATAGTTTCCTTTCATAGTAATCATTACAACTTCATTATTTTCCCAAGATATAGAAAGTGTTCTCTCTTTATTGCTTTCAGCCCTGTGCTCTCTTAGCCCCCAGGTTATAGAGTGGGTGGCTTATGGAACCTTGCAATTGCTGAGTGATTTTGCAGACTTCCATAGAGAAAAACTAGTGTGTAAAGTATTGCACTTGAGCTTAGCCTCTGAAAGGACAGATCTTATTAAAATATTTCAAGTGTGTGCAAAATATATTTCTGCATACATGCAGTCTGAGGGATGTGGCTGGAGGGAAAAGGACTGTCATAATTCACCCCTTAAGATTTCTGCTTTAGAGAAAGAAATCACTGTCAACTATTTTTTTTGTAAGATGATAAATTAAGCTAAGTGAAATATTAGATTGAAAGAGATCTTGTTCAGTTTATTAAATGTGTTCAAGATTTGCGCTGTTTACATTTCACATAGTTTTTATCCAAAGACTTCACTTCAGCTGCAAGATTGGTGGGTGAAATGCCTGGCCTCACTGGAGGTAATGACAAAATTCTCCTTGACCTCCTTGAAACTTTGTATAGACAAGAGGTGAATTCCTGAATATGTACTGATTGAACATACACTTGAATGGGTATCCTGGGAAAATCCCAGCTGCCTAGGGGAATAAAAAAAGTTTATAATTGCATGACACACACTTTTGAATCAAGGAGTAGCTATCTTCGTTTCAGATTTTTAACCTTCGTTCTGATCCTACTTAACTTACTCTACTACTAAGATAATTTATTCCTACCACTGCTGTAGGATATATGTAGTTGCTTCCTTTAGGCATCAATCTTTTATATTTTGCTGAGAGATTCTGTTTTGGGGGTTAATTCCATTAAGGGTGCTGTGGATTCCTGTTAGGCTTTTTGCTGGCAGACTTGTGCTGATAAAAGCTTGTGTGTAGACTTTCTCCCTTTATTTCAGCTTACTGTTATCAAACCATTCTTATATACTGAAGCTGCAACAGTTTAAATTCAGTTTAGCTCAGCTCTTGCAAAAAAGTCTAGGGAGAGTATTCATTTGGTTTAGCTGATAGTCTGGTTAACTGCAATAGGCTCATTCATACTAACAGTATCTGTAGAGTGTTTTGTGACTATTACTAAATCAGCTCTAAGCACTACCTGAAGTTACATGAGTGAAAATGTGCTTCAATTTCATGTGAATATACATGTGATATACATGTATATTCACATATAATATACATGATAATACAGTGAGCTGCTGTCAGACAGAAGTGTCTGTGTGTACTAGCATTGCTTTTCACCTGAGATGCCCATTAAGATGGGCAAAATATTGTTACAGTTACATATCTACATTGTGCATTATATCACCTGTAGATATATAGAGAGATAAATAGATCTATGCACGTCACAATTACATCTTAGGGGGAATGAGGAATTGACTTGCCATATTTCACTGTTACCAACATTCCTCTTCCAGAGTATCAGCTTTTGCTATAACATTTTCCTGTGGTTTTTAAATGATACTGTGAAAGGTGCTCCTTTCTCCCACCCCTGAGAGAGAGCATCTGCAGAGTGGAGTGCCCCTGCTCTGTACTCTGTATATTGAATCTCCCAGGTGTGGCATGATGGTCCAGTAAACAGAACAGCTTTTTTCCACTTTGTACTTTCAGTGACAAACGAATGATAAAAATGCAAGTTTTCTTATTACTAATCATACAAATATGGCAACTTTCAAAGCCTTTGTCAATTCCCAAAGCAGCTGATAGGCAGCTCTTGTGTAGATGCACAGATATGCAGAACTACTACTTTGGGAGGAGATATTGTCACAGGATGAGTGATAGAGAGAAGGGTGAGTGCACAGATGTGATGTGGTATAGAAACCAACCATGAGCAGCAGTGGGCATGAAATAATGACTGATGGGTTTACTGTTGGTGGGACTTTACTGAGAGATTCAGTCCCACAGTAGTACAGACACTAAGTAGATACAAAGAACATTAATTTCTAAATTTAGGGACTTAAACCCTAATCATCCCTATTGTCCACATGTAATTTAGACATCTCATGTTGAGGTCATGAAAGGTATTGTTTTCTTCAATGGTTTTTTGTTGGTTTTGGTTTGGTCTTTTTTTTTCTTTTTTCTTTATATGGATATAGGATATAGGATCCAGCATGATGGCAATGAAAAAAAAAACAAAAAACCAAACAACCTGCCATCCTTGGTAACAATTTCAGAGATGTACAATAAGGTTTACTGGGACAAGGAAATGCCAGAGACCAAATAAATGTTGAAGTTAAAGTTTTGTGGGTTTTGGTATTTACTTCCTTGGCAGGGTGGATATGGTGGTAGTGATTTTTATCCACTCTGTGTTCTAGTCTTTCTTTCCTAATAGTCCTTGTCTTCTTCAGGCCTCTTAGGGTCTGCCAGTCCTATGGTCATAGATCATGAATTTACCTTAATGAGAAAACATTGGATATGAAATATGAAAATATAACCCTGTCTGAAACTATGTAACAGCATTGCAGGACAGTGGTTGCTGGTATTGTAGGGAGTTTGTGATTTTTAGGTTTTGGTTTTTAATAATTTAACTGGGGCCCAGATTCACAAGTTGGGTAAATCAACCTGGCAGCACTACTGACAGTGACGTCCTGCTGATTTCCACAAGCAGAGTGTTTGGCCAATAGCTTACTACCAAAAAACCCCATGTTGCACAGTAGAATAATAATCTTAAGATTTTATCAGCATTTGTTTCTTTCTGCATCATTGTTGAACAATAGTTTTCACTATAACTCAAGACAGTTCAGATTCCTTATTTATAATACTTTAAGAGCTATTTTTTATCACATTCAAGATGTTTGTGCAAAAGGAATGCTTTAAACTCAGTCGCTTAACTTTAGGAACCTGGGATCACTTTGGTGTTCCCAGACTTGTGAAAAAGCAGAACTCCTGCGAACAGTAGAAAACCAGTCATTTCAATTTACATGCAACAGTGTTTTAAGTTTTAAAAAAATACTTAAAGCGTGCTTTGTGTGGCGGGCATTTATGCTGGGTCTATTTATTATGGAGTGAATAATATTTTTCAAGAATGATTCATCTGGGTTATTTTAGAGGCTGCCTTGAATTCTGGTCATTTCTATAGATACTGCAATTCATACCCATTAGTAAGCTAGTGGTTTGATCTAACCTCAGCTACCTGTTGCTGGCTGTGAATGGAAGAATTTATTTTTAGTGTGAAACCACAATATGAATATTTTCCACTCTGAAAATATAAAAAACCCTTTAAGTAGAAATTTTACTCCTTAACTGTGATGTGCTGTGGCTCTGATGTCAGACATACTGGGTTCTTCTTACAGAAAATCCTTTAAAATGCCTGATTCTCTATTGAAGTTGACAAGAATTTCCTCCACTTAACCCCTTCAGTGCCCCCAGGGGTTCAGCTCACATCAAACAAAAGGGAGCTCCTCTACCTCCTAGATAGGGATAGTGGGGTGTTGACAAATGCAAAATGAAAAATAAGGAGGCAGAAAAACCTGGGCCCTTGGAAGGAGGTTAATGGGCAGGCTCACATAGCTGTGATCCATGAGAGGCAGCGTCTCTGAGGGCTGTGACTTTACAACTTCATAACCACTGTGACTGCCCTGCTGATACGGAAACCTTCGTTTTAGCAGGATATGGTCTTTGTTTGTTTGTTGGGCTGGGCTATTTGGGGATAATTCTGCCATTTCTGCAAGATTCAGAATCAGAAATGGTCTGTAGTTTCAGGCAATATCAGCTCTGCTTGGTAAGAGTCAATGGGTTAATTGTGTTAGAAAGCTACCTACAGCTCTTGAGCACATGAAGCCTGCAGTTGTATGTGGAGTTATGAAAGTTATTATTCAATGTTATGGTGGGTGGACTACTTCACCTGCCATGGACTACATTGCAGAAGAATCTGAGACCTATGTAAAGCCATTGGCCTATACACAAACTTCCTATTTTTTTATGTAAAACATTTGAAGTACATTAGAGATTAGATGAAGAAACGACAATCAATATCCTGGCTCCTTTATACTTCATTTATAATTTTGCAAACAAGCCTAATCTAGAGTGCAGTTAAAAGCAAGAAGATAAAAAGGAAAACAAGAATATAACACAGTTTAAAAACCAGGAGAGTTTGTAGCTCATACCCAAAGTTCAATTCATTTTAAGGACAAGAAATAGTCCCTGAGACTTGACTGGGAGCCTGGCTTCCACAGAATATAGGGCTTTTAGGGAATTGATGGGCTTTGGTTGCTGTTCACCACTACGTTTTTGCTGTTTCAGTCAGAGAGGCTACTGACCTTCCCTGCTTAGATTGTCACCATATTTCTACAGCTTTAAAAATATTTGAAAATAATTTGTGGACTTCTTTGATGCTGGGAAATTATTTCTTCCCTCATATTTGTGATGCCTCAGAAGTTCTCGTTTTCTTCCCTTTCTTAAGAGGCCAAAAGAAAGAAGTAGTCCATGATTTAGTTCTGTCAACTCAATTCATTTATCTTAGGTGAAGAAAGTGGTTGTCTTTGTGTCCACACTTGTATGGAAAAAAAAAAAGTGTATGTTTTTTACCAAGTGCTTGCTCACACATGATCATTAGCACAAGGTAAAATGTTCATGTGGTTACAGCTGCTGGAATTTCAGTGCATGTGGTTTGGTCATTCATGCTACCAAGAAAATGTTTACCATCTCTACCAATACATGTCAAAAGCTACAGTCATGGTCTTAGCACTGTGATTTTAACATTTGATAAGTAGAAAATGTTTGTTTAAAAAACATGAGCAACTAAGTACCATTGCCCAACCAATTTTCTCTAGAGAAGATAAGAGCTGAGCTCCTGGTTAACACCTTCATAGATGTTACTAACCACCTTGCATTTAATATCCGTGTCTTAAAAACTCAAGAGACCTTGCTTTTATAAATCCAAATATTTCTTCTCCTCCTGACCAGCTGCAAGGAGTTTTTACAGGTACTCACCACTACATTGCCCAAGGAGGATCTGTTTGATTTTTGGTCTAGAAGCAGGAAAGACAGGCAGAGCATTTCAGGAGATCCCCCCTCCTGGTTGCAGAGAGGAAAAAATAGTGGGAGCTTATGTCACTGTGCATTCTAAATGATGTGACAAGTAAACATCCTTTTGGTAAGCAAGGAGTCTTACCACAGGACTGTAAATAGTTTTGGTAATTACGTTTTTTTTGATCTTAGTTTTTAGTGTGATTGTGAAGAAGCCATCTTTGCTTTCAGATTCCTGTTTGCTCTGCACAGAAGGGAATCTTGACTGTGGTTAAAACCTGGATTCAACTTCCACCAATTTACAGGAACTATAACAACAGATTTTTCAGGAGTTATACATATGTAAGGGCTGTAATAAATTATTATTTTGTATTCCCTTGCTAGATAAACACTAGAAAGAGCAGAACATCCAGTAAGGGAAGAGCCTGTGGTTAATTTAGGTACCTCATAAGTGAGTTTCAAGAAGTGGCAGCCAGGCTGAGATGCATCCATAATCATAATCCATCCATAATTTTCTAATGTAAATGGATATAGCTGACACTGGGCGAAGATGAAAATTCTTCTGCTAAATATGTTGATAAAGTAATTCTCTACAGTGGTCTTAGGGAAGATTTTTCACTAAAATTCAGCTTTTTAAGCATGTAAGTCAACAAGACACTGTATCTGGTATCCCACAGGAAGCCCAACAATGTGAACACAGATGTGAGCACCAACCTCATGGATGGTTCTGCAAAGTTAGCAAGTTGGCTGGGTGATGCTAGCAAAAATTCATGCTCAGGAGATCAGCACCGGAACATCCAGAAAAGGATATAACCACTGATTCATCAGTATTTAAGGAATAATAAAGTACTTCTTCAATTCAGAAACTTCCTGCATCCCAGCTAGTGTTTTAATGGGTTTTAATGACCTTTCTGTTAGTTTCTAAACCCTACTATCTCAAGCCATTCTAACATGTTTGTCAGCAATATCCTTGAGCAAGGATTTCCACTGTTGTACTCTAAATCTAGCTTTTAGCTGACCAAAGAAGGTAAGACTTATTTCACCCCAAAGACTTGCAAACTGATTTTTATAGATGTACTTCAGTACCTTTATAAGGATTGAAGGTACACTGACTGATCTGTACTTTGATCTATAATTCCTTGATTGTATTGAAGCATTTTGCCTGTAGTATGAACCCTCAGGTGCAACACAAAGCTAATTCATCTAACTGTGTGCATATGTTTCTAGGGCCCCTGCACCAAGCTTCACTGTTTTCTGGAGACATTTATTAGGTTGCTAATGCTTTTGTTAAGTCATGGATAAGAAATATTACCAGATTACTTCCCTTGTCTTTGCAGCTCAAATTCCTGCAACAAATATTAAGAAAGATGCAGGGTACAAAAATCATGGCAATGTCATTGTTTTGTTGTAAGGCAAATGTCTGAATAGCAGCTGAGTTATACCTTGGGAGTTTCTTCTTGTGAGGAGGGAAACATACCTCAGTATTGGGCATAATAACTTTAGATTTTTCTGTCAATGCCTGGTAAAATGTTCAGGTTCATCAGTATCCAGGTTTTTATCTTTTCAGTTTTTCATCTAGCACTAAAAGTGTGGTACTCTTTGAAGCTTCCTGTAGTCTCTTGCAACGTATAAAGGCTTTCACTGTTTCTGTGTTAGTTATTATTATCAGGATTATTATTATCAGCAGTAGCTTTCCTTCCCACCCCCCCTAAATCCAGAAAGATTAGAACTACATCCTGCTCTGGGAGGGATAGAGAGGACACCCATTATATATAATGTCAAGCATAAACCCAAAATGTACTCAGTGGCATGAAATACAGATAAGGTTAGATGCACTGGTGGAATCTGGCTGGTTAGGTCATGTTTATAACTCCTTTGCACAGCAGCAAGGAGATAAACCAGTTTATCTGGTCTATTGATTTTTTGTTGCTCTGAATCCTGATACTTTGATTTTTTTTGGCTCGAATATTTATGCTGCAAAAAGGGTGAAACTGATGCTTAGGGCCATCTCCCTGGGGGTAATGTATGGATCAGGTATGCAGGCTGCTGGCAGAGGATTTTCTAAGGTAAGTCTGCAAAGCATGCAGCTACAGGCCTCCGTTTAGGAAGGGTTTCAAACCCACCTCTCTCATTTTACATGTTTAATGTGGCCTAGAGGAACATCCACCCACACCAAATGGAAAAGCCAAATTTCCTTCCAGTTCCAAAAACATTATAGACATCTGCCAAATGACATTTCTAATTCTTCTCGTAAAAAATGGAAAGCTAAACAGAAGCATCACCTTTCCAATAAATCCATTCCAAACTCTTCCTGATTTATTCCAGATCCTCTGCATTTTGGTGAGGCTGTTAAATAATACCTGCTTTTGTTCTCCTTATGGGGCTTACCTCAAAAATATTTTATATAGTTGTTCCTTCAGAGACTTTTAAAAATGCTCTAGAAATCATAAAGAGGCAAAGTTTGACTTCTGATACACGTGTTCAGTTCCTATTGACTTCATTGGGGAATTTCAAGCCGGAATAAACCACAGTGTTGGAACTATTTACATAGGCATGCTAAGCAAAATGAGTAGTTCTGAATAATTTTTAATATTTCCATCAACTACAACAGAATTTAAGCACATTAATTTGCTTTTTTTTAATATAAGAAAGAGACAAATCATTAAAATATGCTTAAGAAGTCAAAGAAATTGTGAAATGAAGAAAGCCACAAAAACTTCTTGTCTGGAGGGTCTTTTTAAGAACTAGTTAATCACAACATCTCACAATAGATGTGTGATCTCTAAGGTGTAATTAAACATGAAGCTATAACTCATTTTTTACTGTGGTGAGATTGTTGAAAAGCATCCAAATTCATGTTACCATAAAGAAAATTGGTCTTAAGATTTTTTCCTTTTACATTATAATGACATTGAAAAGGCTGTTTTCAGCTGTCACTGTTGTCCATCATTTTGTTCTGGAAGGTTTTTGAAGCCTAACTACTTGGACAAGCATAAGCCCAAGGTCCTCTGGCTGTGTCCTGACCTGGTCAGACAGAGCCAGATCCTGTCCAAAATCAAGTAATTGCACTTAGCTTGCTCAACCCTGCTGGTTACTTCAAAACAGAAGTGCCATGTGAATGTCTCTATATGACTTTGGATCAGAGCTGGCTCATGTCTGGCCATTTGAAGAGCAGACAAGCTTGCATCTGTCTGTACCTGTCCCTGGAGACATACCCTAAAGCTGCTAAATAGCTGATTTTTTTTTTTTAATGTCACAGTAAACAATGAATATGGAATGACAAGTAATCATCACAGAGCTGAAATATCCTCAACAAAGAAAACAGGTAAAACAATGCAAATAAAATGAGATTTTCTTTCCTCCCACGCCCATAAACTGTCATGCAAGTGCAATTGCTGGAATTGACGTAAACCCTTTTTGAAAAGCTAATTTAGTAGTGTGCAGTCACCTTTAATTTGTTCATTATTCTCTTATTTTAATGTTTCTTCTTATTTTAAGAAGAATTTTGGTATTTCCAAAATCCAATCCAGAAATACTGGCTATTGGTGCAGGAGTTACAGGAGAACCTGTAAAATGTTCAGTTTTCTTTCATAAAATTAAAGGTCCTAGTAAACTTTGGATAAGATTCCATAAGTTGAAGTTTTAAGTGTTGCATGAATGGGTCTGTTGGCAAAATTTTCCCAAAGTATATTGCTATTAAATTCAGGAATGTAACAATGTAAAATGGCCATGACAGTGTCTGAAAAAAACATATCTTCAATAATTAGAAAGAACATCTCAGGGAAAAAACAGAAGATGAATCTATAATTCTCACTGGTCATTTAGAGCAGTGTTGTCTAATACTATTCACTTAAAGTGTTATCATAAATATTTGAGGGTTTATTATTTACTTTTATTTTGCCAGTTTAGTTTTTCCTTTTCCATCTTCAAAAGCTGTCTTTTTGAGATTCTACTGATTACTTTGCTGTTTAAGTACTGATGCAGCCTTTTGCCAAATATTGCAGTCCCTAGTCTGTGGATCCATCCTACATGGCCTGCTACAAGCTGCCAGAGTGACGGCTCATTTTTGGGTTTGTGCTTTTGTGGGTGAATACGAGGGACCGATGACCACATTTTGTTTGGAAATACTGTAGCAGTAATAAACGGATTTATGGAACTCTTCCAGACACCTTTCCCAAGTTTTCTGAGATGCACTAATAACTTAAAGGTAAGAGAAAATATGGACTGAAGCTTTGGCACCTAACTTGGGTTCCTATCCATTCCCCACATTCAGACAGATCAGATGGTTTAAAGAACTGCTTGTCCTCAGTGTGATCAAAGAGCCATTCCATTTTACACTGGCAGCAGGAGACTATATTCACAAATAATACATTTTGAAGAAGTCTTTTAAAGCTGTAACTCTCACCATGACTTTAGGTCTATGCCATAAAACGGAACTTTGTTCTAGCAGGGGACAAACAGGTGGCAGTCAAGTCCAGAGGTGCAGCTGAATCAAAGGCTTTACATAATTGAAGGACAAATAACTTCAAACATAGCAGCACTTTACAACTAAAATATCTCAAGTTTCAGCAAGAAGCAGTACTATGTCCCCAAAAGCAGAACAGAACATGAAGTAGCTACAGGGCTTCATGTGTGGATATAAATTTAGAAGATCTGATGAGCCATCTCAAACTTTTCTCCAGCTGCTTTGATGACATCATTGGTTTCACTATCTACAGTGGCACCATTGTCAGATTAAACAATGACAGCTCTAAAACTATCCTCTCTGCTTTCCTGACAGATATTCATATGCTGCATAAGAGGGAAAAATAATCTTGTTGTCATCATATTTTTTTCTTTTTTTCTTTTCCTTTTCTTTTTTTCCTCCCACATAATTCCCTTTTGTCCTTCAAGTCTTAATTGCAATTCATTATTATTTTTGTGAAGAGCAGCCTCATGAAGGCAAAGAGTTAAAGACGTCACTTTAAATGACAAAAGCTGAACACTTTACCCCACTTTCAGTCTCTCATCTATTCATCCTTTTCATTGTGAACTTCGCTATTTCAGCTTTCTAAGCTCTTCAACTACCTGCCCCTAATTTGTATTCCTGGGAAGAGGCCTAGGCTAGTTATTTTGCATTTGTGTGCTAATGGTGCTGAGTTTGCTTCTAAGAGGAGAACAGGGAGGGGAGGGCAGGAACCTCCAAAAGGGTTTAAGTGGGAGTGGGGGTGAAGGTGCAGGAAGGGTTGTTTGGGGGAGAGTCATGCTGAATTTTAACCCTGAATGCTTTCTTATACAATTTCGCACAAAGCCCTCCTGATTCTATGGAAAATGACACCCTGTGAAAACTTGCCTGTTCATATACACCTTTTAAACAAATAGGTTAGTCAAGTATCTGGAAAGCCTGGGAGACAGTTGGGTCATCTTTTTATTAATACATTAAATCATGACATACATTTTCTCAAAGTTTTTTTTTTTTTTTTTTGCCTATGCCCTTGAAAATTATTTAACTTATTCAAAGTATGCATAGTATTCTGAAATACATTTATTAGTGGAAACAGTCTGTACATGTAAATGATAGTAGTGCAACCCTGCTCTGCTTTGTTTGATAAAACCCTTTACTTTCACAGGGTTAATTTTGCCTCTGTGCTTAGATGCCGTGTGAGATAAAATACCTTTCATTAGATTAAACAGGCAAACAGAGGCTTTTTGACTTATTGACTAGTATTTCAAAGCCGAGCATTTCTTATGCTAATCATTTTTATAACTAATTTAACAGACGTAAAAGAATGTCATTATGAATAATTAGCGATGTTAGTAATTTAGTTTCTAATTAACCAGGGATGTGGCAGACCATTACAGATGGGAATTCTCATTAGCCATGAGAGGCATGGGCGTTTTGCTGCTTATTATAGATTCTGCCTATATTTAAAAATGGTTTGGTTGTTCACAGTTTTTAAGGGAAGCACTTTCACTTGGTGCTGCTGGGTACATCAGCTTGTTGCACTTTGTCACACTGTAAACCAGACAACTATGCAAAGCACCTGATGCAACAAAGCGTGTAGGCAGTCATTTTCCATTTCATGAATTATTGCATGACAGTAGTTCTCACCCCAGCTCCACACCCAAGGGGTGGATTTGCAAAAGGGGCATTTTCCTTTTGCAGGTGTAAGTTGCTTGCAATACAATTAAGCACAGACATATTACATCTTCAGATCTGTGCCCATGATTCATTTTCTACATAAAAATGAAAGGCAACCTACCCACTTATGTCTCCCTGTCTCTCTGAGCTTGTGACATACTTTTACAGCACTATTGCAGTCTCTACACCATCTATTTCCCCTGGGTAGGCTTCCACAGGTGTCTGCACAACAGTTCTGGGATATGGAAAAGGCTGCTCCTTTGCACTCTTCTATACCCTGAGTGAAATTCTGCACACCACTGCAGTTTTTGCTCTTATTACTTTTTGTTTTCTTTAGTGACAATTTCCAAAATTATTACTTATTCTAAATGTTCAAATTCTCTTTCAATAAGACCCAATGAAAATACAACCATCTAGAGAAAGGGTTTTCTTCCATTTGAAAAACTTTAATATATGTATTTACATGCATTTTCAGTTTCTCAGATACTCTAAATAATTTGGAATCAGTACAGTCAGCTTGTTTGGAAAAGACACTGAACAATGTTTACAGTAATAATAAGGAATTTTGCAATTTGTAATTTTGATTAGCATGTTAGCAATATGGACAAGCCATTAAACTCTTTGAGAAGGACAGTCTGCCCCATGATTCATTAGTCTCTGGAAAGCATGACAATGACAATTTCATGAGGTACAGCAGCAAATAAACCTGAAGGAGAAAAGCTCTCTCCAAGTTCTGAAATTTGGGTTATAAAGAAATGTCCACCCCAATAATGGCAGACTTTGTCTATAGAACAAAGACATGCACAGTTTTTCAAGAATTACTCAGTTAAACTGCTGTAAACTGTTTATTCTGAATATACATAACAGACCTCCATCTACCGTTTAATGTAGTTTAACTAGATTAATTTAAACTGTCCCTTTAGTTAACCACTGCAAATTTTTCCAGCAGGGAGAAGTAAAAGTGATTTCAAGTCAGGTCATTCATTGTTTCTGTCCAAACCTGTTTGTGATTCCTCTCACTTGGGAACAAGTGTGTCCCATTTCAATTCCTGCATTGGAGTCTGCATCAAAAATATCAGAAGGTGTACATTAAAATTAACCGCTGTTTCAATTCAAGTGTTCACATAGGGAAAAAGTAAAGATGGAGATTCCTGATATGCTTATTAGCCTACTTATGTATATTGTATAGCCAGTTAAACTTTGCCTAAGATACAATTGAACATACTTAGTCAGATTAGAAAATATTTTTTTCCTTTCATAGCAGAGATTAGAGCACTAACCACAGCTATGGAAAATCAGTGTTCAGTGCCTGCTCCACTACAGATACCATAATACAAATGACCTTGGGCAAGTCACTTAGCATATATTTGCACTGCAGTCAGACAACCTAACCTTAAAGTTCAGCATTCCTGAACTTTTTAGCAGCACCACTAGACCATTGTCAACCCCCACTGTTTTCAAAGGCCACTGTGGCCCCCTATAAAAATTTTAATCAAAAGCACCATTGTGACAACTTTGTTTTATATGGTTCAGCAAACCACTCACTATAAATTGGGAATTGCAGATGGGAATCACTCCAATGGCATGGCTTCAATGTGGGCTAAATGCTGATGGTCCCAGGCAGATTTGAGCATCCCAGGCTGCTTTGTCTATGCTTCCACGAGTGCCTGAGTGCCTGAGCTGGTCGCTGCCACCAACGCTGCCATGCTTGTCCTTGCTGCTGCCACACTTCCCCGTGGCAGTGAAGACAGGGCCTCAGGTCCCCACCTGTAAAAGGATCAGTCTACCTCATAGGTGCAATCTGAACATAAACGTATAAAAGACTGTGAGGAATGCAGATGCTTAGGCTCAGTGAGAATATTTTATATATAGGCTAAAATACACTAAGTAGTTATCTTCTCAACTTTCCCTAGGAGCTTGTGGGAAGCCTCACTGGCTAGAGGTATGAGCAACCTCCTAAAACGAAGGTAGGAGGCTATATAACTGTCAAAAATTATCTCAGTTCTGTTGGTTTAACCAATGTCTGATTCATCTGACATCTACCTATCTACCTCTCATCTATCTACCTCTCTCTAGCTTGACCACAATGGAGATTAAAAAAAAAAAACCAAAAACAAATTAAAAAATAAGTACCAGACCATTTTAAAAGAACAGAAGTTGTTGCAAGAAAAGAGGTTGTGTTATAATGAGCACCTTGTGGCCAGCAACCACCTTCACAGATGCTAGAATCTGATCATTTGTTTGGCTTTGACCTCAGAATAAATGTGATATACCTGAATGTGTGGAATCTTCAGGCCTGACTCTGAAATCATAAGGTAATGCACACTTCCAGTTGCAGGGAGTGGGGAAGGTACCTACCTGCGTATCACTTCCAGAGGATATCGAGTAAGGGGCAGCATAAATAAAATTCATACAAATACCAGATTTGGGGCAATCAGAATACAGTCTGGTGGTGGTGTTCTTTGATCTAAATCAGTTTCTTCATCCTTAGCTGCAAATTCTTTTCTACAGGCCAAGCAATAGTAGACTGCTTTCTTAGGGAAACTTTGCCTGAATTAGGTTAAAAAATATACATTGCATACGTCATCCTCTTAGGTTACTACTTTTGTTAGGAGTAAACCAACTGCACGGTGTCATGAGCTTTTTCAGTGGTTAAAACAACCAAAGGAAACCCAAGCAAACCAAACCAGGAATGGGTCTTGTGCTAAGTCAGTGACTATTTTTCTGTGGGGAAAGAGACCATGAACATTAATGCCTACAACTAGATCAGCTGTATCTATAAATTTTATGAGTTCCCATTGATTTAAAGTTCTAGAAGATTGAAGTCTACACAGCTGTCTTACTTTGATTGCTATTTTTTTCTCTGCATGTTTCTTCTGAATGCTCTTGGAGAAAGAGAAAGATCTTTCAACTACAGTAATCTAGACTTCACTGTGCAATGACTGAAATAGATACTGTTTTGTCACTTACAGGTTATTGCTTAATAGAAAGTTGTCTGAGCTAGTTTCCTAAAATTGGGTGATGACATATCTGAACATCACTTATACCAATCATGTAAGCAGGATCTTTATCTTAATAAAGATCCTCTGTGCGGGGTTTGGGTTTTTTTTTTTCCTTTGTGTTATAGACTATGTTCTGATACATAAAAATGAACAATTTAGTCATAATTGTACCACCACAAGTTTATTGTAAACTGAAGCCACAATTGTAATCTTGGATGCCGCAAAAAAAAATTGCTATAAAAATTTCTAAATAGTTCTTTCTTCAGCTGCAATAACATACCATTTTGCATTACCAGATGTTAAGACTCTATAGATTATCTGACAGCAAATATTATATCAAAGGCAGTTCAAAAGATTGAAAAAAGTAAAAATTATTTTCATATTTTTAATCATGTCTGCAGATGGGTTAGGATAATCTGTCATAGTTCAGAAGTAGAAAAGAAAAGAAACAGGCTTGGTGTAACTTGGCTCAGTGGTCTGTTTCAAATATGGTTCACACAGAATGGGAAAAACAAACAGGTCTTTGCTTGAGAAAACAGATGCAGCAGGCAAGTGCAAAATCTCACTCTGCTTGTTTCAAAAGCAAAAACCTAGCTTTTTAACAGAGAGACAGATCACTCCAAAAATTCCACGTAAACTTTTCTTTTTTTGAAATTCTTTCTGCGCCTCCCCCTTCCTCTTCCCACATACACTGAATCAACAAACCCAGATGCTCACAAGAATATGTCCCTCGGTATCCTCCACATCCTATGCCATGCAAGTGCAAGGGGAGATGCCTTACTGCAGATGCACAGGAATTCCTCAGGGCTGATTGTTGTGCTGCAAAGTGATGTACAAACAGCCTGCACTTTTTTAGTTCTGCATGGAAAAAGCTTCATGGACTGAAGCCACTTCAGAAGCCCCAGAAATTCAGTGCTTACAAAAAATGTGACTGTTGACTGTCAGTTTCGGTATGCACGTCCTGGGTCCTTGTCTTTTCAGCAACATGATGTTTCTTCTTATTTTGGCACAGCACTGAACTAAAGAATGGGATCTGGAAGACAGAAAAGAGCCTTATACTAATAAAAACTGCAATACATAATTGTTATCTTACTTTCTTATTTATGAAATTTATAGGGACTGGCGTTTCAGTTTATATCTACCTGAGCAAAGTCTTGGTCATCAGCTTGCACGCTTTGTCAAATATTTTCATTCACTGACACCTATTTTATTTTCAGCCAGTCTGTGATTTAAATGTGCGTCCACTTGAGCCTGCAGAAAGCAGCAGGCTTAGGTTTTCTACATAGCAACTCTTGTGTCACCTTCACGTAGTTTAGTTACACCTGAATACCTCATAGCACCCTTTAACCAGCCTGTATGGAGGGATTTAAAGCAGCGAATTCATCAGGAAAGTATGAAAAAAAAAAAAAAAAATCCCCCAAACCAACAAACGGAGAAAGTGGCAGGGTTGGGGGGAGGATGGCGAACCAAACTGCCTGGGGTCTGACATTAGGGGGGCAAAAAAACAAACACAAAAAAAAAAAAAAAAAAAGCAGTCCTTCACCATAAAGAATAACCTGGATGTTTACTGTGCCTGGCCGCACACCCAAGAACGTCTGCGTGGCTCCCCTCCCCAGGCCGGATGGCTCCACAGCTCAGTGCCTTGGCTTAGGTGCAGTTGGAAATGCCCGAGAATGGCTCTTTGTTGATTTTCGCCTGTGCGAGAGAGCCTGGTGTTGCTGCGAAGCGAAGTGCTATTGAATTTGCTCACTCAGGCAGAACACTCGACAGGAAGGAAGGAAGCAGCCATTCTTTCTGGTCCTATTGTCTGGCCAGCAGGCTTAGGCAATCAAACAGCCCTGTGGCCCGGCTGCGGCTCCCGCTCCGGCCGCTTCTGGTGGGCCCGCCTGGGGAAGGGGGGCAAGCGGGGGACGGCCTCCTCATGGCGCTTACTTTGTTCTCCCTGCACTCCATCACATCTTTTCACGGCTCAGGGCCTCAGGTAGCCGTTTCCCAGCCCTCCGCGTTTCTCCAGGGGAAAAGGGTCAGGGAAGGGAGGGGTGAGAGCAGCCGCAGGTGGGGTGGAGCTGCTCAAAGCTCCCTCTGGACTGCCACTGGATTTTAGGAAAGTGTGGGCGCAAACTGCAGGAGCCTGTGAGGAGTCTTTCCAGGGCTAGGACCCTGATCACCACCTTCTGTGGTGATCAGAAGGCACAGCTTGGGGCTGAGGACTTTTTAACAACACATTGATCTCTCGGGGTAACAAAGAGTGAGGTGGGAAAGGTTGCAAAGGAGCAAACCTGCCTTTTGAAAGAGGCTCATTCAAACGTGTAGATTTCTGATTCCCCAGTCTGTATCTCAGTTAACTCCCTCTTCTCCCCAGAGAACAGGAAGAATGAGAAACAGAGCCAGAGGGACTGGGTTTGCGAGGCAGAATGCTGCAAGCCTGGCCTCCACTTGTAGTAATGCCACGGGGGCAGGGTGAGTTCTGAGGATTCCTGACAGAGGAAGTGCAAAAAAGGTGACTGATCTAAGCATCCAGAGCAAAAGTCTGTCTGCCACTGCATTTTACCTGCCCTATTACATCCCTACAAGGTCTCAACAGTTCCAATCTCAAATCAGGTGGCAACCATAGCATTGCAGTGTGGATTTTGCTATGAAGCCTGTCTTGTTCTTACTGAAATGTGACCATGGGATAACTTCCTACTATGGTTTGGTGGCCGGATAGCAATAGCTGCAGGCTTTTTTTTGTTTGTTTGTTTGTGGTGGTTTTTTCTCAGATAATAAGATCCAGTGGTGGATCAGGTAATAGGGGTGTCAGTGATATCATTCTTAATGTTGCATGACAGATAATAACAATAATAGATGATAATATCGCCCTGCAAATCTGCAATGTACAATGAGATAGTAGAGCCTGGCAAATGCAGAGGCATAGTACCTACACAATCCTATTTTTGCAAGCCCAGGGATGGTTTCACGGTGGTTTAAGTGACTCTAAATCCAGACTCCAGTGCTCTTGCTGGTGTCCTCAGCTGCGTGTTCCAGAACCATCCTCTTAGTCAATGTTATTGCTTCAAGTCTTGCTTGGTTGCAAGGCCTGTGGTCACAGGTGGAAACAAATGAGAGTTCTCCAGCCGGATCCCCTGGTCAGGGGGCGAGGATCGTACAGAGGTGGGTGTTGGCAGAAAGGGCAGGAGGGAGTGGGGGAGGCAGGCAGCATGGGGAACTGCCACAGCCTGGGTTCAGAAAGATGGATATTGCCTTTTGGCATGGGACCGTGCTGAGACATGTCAGGTGCCATGGGAGTAGCCAGAAATATTTGCTTATACCCAAGAAAACCTAGAGGCTGCAGTTGCATTTTGTTAACTTCAACAGAAAGGGTTGCTTTTAGGAATTGTGGCCTTGGAGTATACCCAACTTCCCACTTTTGTCTTAATAAGACCTCTGCTCAAGCTGCTCACACCTATCCTGGTGCAAATCTAAAACAACCCTGAT
Organism: Leptocoma aspasia; assembly: GCA_013399835.1. Classification (NCBI taxonomy): domain Eukaryota; kingdom Metazoa; phylum Chordata; class Aves; order Passeriformes; family Nectariniidae; genus Leptocoma; species Leptocoma aspasia. The sequence continues at coordinate 338,162 of VXAX01007432.1, read as the reverse complement.
GAGTTAATGGAATTATTCCAGGTTTGTCAGTGCAACAGGAAGAAATCAGCATGAATGAGACCATTTTTTTTTCCTTTTAATGGAAACAAGTAGGAATTACTAGAACAGAGAGTAATTTGTAGCCAAGAAGGACTTTTGAATTTGGATTTTACTACAAACTTGAAACTCGGGCCAGTTTTGATGGGATTTGTAAACGCTTTCAACAAATGTGGGCTGAGTTTCAAGTGAGGCTGGGCTCCTTTGTACAGGAATCTGGGCCAAGGTATGGTTTTGAGTGGAAAGCATATGAAACTCACCGCATTTTCCTGATTTAGAGTCTTGCTTTGAAGTACTTGGTCCATTCAAACCCAGAAGTTAAAGCAAAAACTTGCATGTTTTTAGTCCATTGGAGCCAAAACTATAATAAAAAATTCCCTTGAAACCCCATGATTCAAAGTTAGCACAGATCCAGATAGTCCTTATAAGATGCTACATTTAGCATATATATTTCTTAGTTCAGAAACTTTAAATACTCTGAAATCTTTACTAATTTCTGTATTTTTGAAAGATCTTATTGTAAGGGCTGCAGTAAAGTGGAAAGATTCAAGATTATTACTTTTGTTAAGACCTTGTCTATGCATGTATAAATAATCAATTAATTTTTTTTTTCTCTTCCTAAATAAAATATGTTGTTAGTGACCCTACTCTGTGTCTATGGGCTCTTTCACCATGCTCAGAACTACAGTGTCTGAGCCTTCCAACAGTGCATGAAGCAACGTGAATAACATCTGCTACATGCTGTTTATTGTCTCATCCTTTCCCCTGAGAAGCAGCATGCGCAATGGAGTGTCTTGTTCTGGTTGGGGGTTTTTTTGGTGTCGTGATTTGTTTTATGATCAAGAAACCACCTCTTTGAAAATGTCTTACAGAGGAAATGAGTGGAGGATATTACTGGTTGCAAACTGGAGGGAAAATTTCCCGTGAGGTAGTAATGACATATTTCTTTTTTTTATTTCTCTTTTTTTTGTTGTTGAGAGACATTTTCGCTTTACTGCAACAGTCACATACACAGGCTTTGTGCACGTATTCACAAAGCTCAACAGAACTGCTTTCAAACATTTTTATTTGAGCACAGCGTAACGCAATTAACATTACTGCCCAGCACGCCTTTGATTGCACACAGTGTGCTACAAGATGACTTCTCTCTCCTTTACTGATGCATCAAAATTCCATATGAGCAGCCACCCAGCGACTCGGCTGGCTTTTGCATTTCCAGTTAACTTCCCTGAATCATAAAAGTCTGGGAAAGGATCTGAGAAACGTGTTCCTTCAACTACTGCAATGCTTCAGCAGTAAGGCTGAGTTTGCATTACATGTGGAAAATCACATGTCAGTATGAGTCAATCAGAGCCCTGTGCAGATCTGTTAGACATTTCTGAGGGGGGCTGGTTGTCCCCAGCTGCCTGCCTGTAGAACACACATAGAGCTAATGGGAGGTCTGCATGTGACTTGCTGACAGGATCAGGCCCTGGTGCTAAAAGCAGTCAAAATATTTTGGGTTTTCATCCATAATCCCAGTTTGAAGGGTCTTCTTTCTTGCACAGCTCTGTAATTAGTCCTTGGCTACTTTGGCTGTGATCCCAATGGTCCAGGCCAAGAGGAAGCAGGGACAGGGCAGTCAGAATAGAGGTCACTTTAATAGCCCATCAGAATCAAAGAGATGTCCTCAAAAGTCACCTGGAAAAGGGAACTGAATTGTTTTGAAGGTGAAAAAGAGAATGAAAAAGGACAGACGTGAAGATGCCATGATCAAAACTAAAGAGAGAGCACAGCAGTAAAGGAGCCAATGCTCATTTGCAGAATAACCACTGCTGGTGTTCCAAGGATATTGCCATTACCAGTGACCTTTCCTGGGAATAACTGCACAGGAACATACTCTGAAGTTACTTCTACTTCTTGCTGGAAATTCAGAAGAAAAACCCAATCATGCAGAAGGTTTCCGAGGTTCTGTCTCCATCCGCTTTTCCTCCTGGCAAGTCCTGTTAGTCTCTTCTGCATATAAAGCAATGTGAAATAGAACAAGAGTTGGTTTTAAGGGTGTTAGAGCAATGCTGGAGAACACTGTACTGGACAACTGTCATAACACAGTGTCTCAACTAAAGGAATGACTTGCCATTATTTCACCTGTCCACATGCACTGGGCATTAGAGCTTAATTTTTGAAAAAATCATCCTTCTGGAGCATGCATGCCAGGTGAAACACCTCTCTATACCAAAGTTCTGCATAGTCCAGGAGGAACGATGAAAACATCATGTTCTTGATTTCTCTGGCCAACATACACTGGAGCTCAGCTGCCCCAGCCAGCCCAGCCTACGTGCAGTCAGAGCACTGATGAAGCAAGTACACGCTTGCTCTTCTCCCTTTCCTTGACCTAACAATTTGCGTAGGCAAACTCAGGTCATAGCAGAGGCAATGATCTGGCCTGTAAAATTTCTTCAGACAGAGAAGTTAATGCTAATTCAGCATGTTTCAATTTGCTGAGCTCCACCAGGCTGTACATGATTTTTAACAGAATCCACACATGCTAGATCCTGCACTGTGTTGTGGAGTTTCCTCAGCACAGCCAATCTACACCTAGTTTGATAAAAAGCTGGTTCCATTGCTGGCTCCAAAGCTTTTTTCTGATTGCTGTTTTGATGTGAAAACATAGTGGACATCTGAGGTACTTCGGTTTCTTGTCCTACTTGTCCCTTCCCCCATATGGATTGTAATGAGTTTGTTAGCTGTCATATCTTGGAGATTAAGCTTTTGTGCAAGTTTTTTTTACAGGACAGACATGTGTAAAGGGGCCGTTTCAGCCAGAGAACAAGTGTTCCTTAATGGCCGTACACAATTTTTTGGCATGCATCCATACACTGGCAGTATGATCAAACATATCCCAGCAGACAGTAGAACAGAGATAGTTGTAGGTATAGAGACCTTGGGAGCACAAGGAAAATGATGTCACCTCTATTTTCTTTGAGGACCTCCATCAAGACTGAAGGCCCATGGTAAATGGTGATCCTGATTTCTCTGGAGTCAGCCTAAAGGACTGTCTGGAAAATTCCATACAAAACAAAAGAGCTGCTGAGCTGCTTTACTGACAAATTAACTTATCAGCTGGAGAACTTTTGATTTACATTGAAATTCTCTGTTGGATACTGAGAATCTCCCATTTAAAATTAATGACCTCATAGCTGATGATGAATGATGAAGCAGGAAAGGAAGTGTGCTAAAGACCGAACAAAAATCATCAGGTGAAAGGGGGTCTCTGTGATTATGGAATAAAAACTAGTCATTAGGGCTTAAAAAAAAAAAACCAAACAACTGGAGCTCTTCTTCTCAGTGGTACTAGTGGTAGATGTTTTCTTGGAATAGAAAATTACTTCCCCCCCTCAGGATGTGTGGTACTATAAAAACAGGTCTCTTCAGAACTAACTTCCAAATCTGCTAACATAATACTCCTCTGAAGAAGAATAAGAATGTTGGGTTTACAGTTAATTAAGGGTTTTGGGTCAGGAACTTGAAATCTATTCATTAGGGTATGGTTTTCTGGTTAAGGAGTCATAAGTACACAGTACACTTTATTAAATAGCTTGAAAAATACTGTGTTTAAAATATGATAGATGCTTTGATGTGTTTAGCAATAGATAAATAAATGTTGAAAGAAGAGAGGTGGTTCCCCTTGGCAATAACTAGGTGTGTAATTTCTTTGGAAAAGTGTATTTGGTTGTCACCTGTTCACTCCTTTCTCTTAACTGATTTGAGGATGGGGGGAGGTAAGATAACAAAACAAGCAGAAAAGTAGAGCAAAATAACATGGGAATTTATGGGTTTTAAAATCCTAAAAGAACTGTTAAAGACAGAACTGAGTAGAGCACCTACTTTTTGAAGCCTCCTGAGGTATGAGAGAAAGGCTGTATTAGGTATCCACTTCCTGCTAGATGGGAGAGTCATTTCAAGAAGAAGACATGATTAGTGAGACAAACGATAAGTCAAAAGTAACCACCAAGAGTGAAAGGAACTTGTAAGAGAAAACATGTAAAGAGACCTATTCAGGTGCAAAATCTCAAAGCTCCTGTTGTGGCTCTTGATGCATAAGGGGTCACCAATTGTTACACGAGTGATGTGGGGGACAGACGAGGACGACACATTGACTCCATGATTCAGAAGGAATAAAAGCATTTATTAATAGAAAATCACACTCTTATAGAAAGGATCATGAACCTAAGACCTGATTGGTCTTTAGGAGACTTGTCTTGCACTATTGGTTAAACAGGGAACAACTCCTTCTTGTAAGCATCTCGCACAACACCGGGTGCAAGGGATAAGATAATAATTGTTTTAATTCTTTTCTCTAAGTTTCCCAGGCCGAGCCTGGGAGAAGCTATGTCTCTCAGAGTGAGGATATCGACAGCTCTGACCCCAAAGACATGTCTCCTGTGTTGCAGGGGACATAGATGGGGGGTAGAGAGAGAAGCAGCATCCAGACAGGTACCCTGGAACTGTGAACCATTTCTTTGTGAGCAGAGTAGTGTTATAGACAGTTCATCATTTCCAGGACCATTCTTATGCTAATTTCCTAGACTTAGGGAAAACTTAAATTCCTTCCCTTGCTGAATGGAACCAATCCTCCATCAAGAGTTAATTTTAAAAAGAGAGCAAACAGAAGGACTACATGTTTGGCAAGCTTGGGGTTAGAACGTTCCCATATACACATACACATTTAGAAGAGAAGTGTCTTAGTATTCATGATACTTGGTGATAGAGTAGCAAAAAGCCTTCCATTAAGCATGAAAAACAAATATCACAATTTATCTCAATTCTTCAGTCTTTTATGTGCTGAAGGTATTTTTTATGTGAGGTTTTGTGAGGTTTTTCACACTTTTTTCTTTTTTTTTTCTTTTCTTATTTTTTTTCTTTTTTTTTTTTGTGAATGTCTTTCAATTCAAGTTACCCTTGTTCTGGGTCTTTTTTTAATTCCCTTTGGCCAAAGCATTTCTGAATTTCTGCCAAGAAGTTACTATGTAAAGCCTGTTGTACTCAAGAGTTGGATTCCCATTCCTGGAATCATGACTAGCAACCCCAAAATAGAGTGCATTGTTGTTTCAGAAGGAAAACAAGAGAGGAAAGAAATCTTAGGAACAAACTGAGAAGGATGAAGCCAAGCGACAGTTACAGACTCTTCAGAAAGCTATTCTTCAATTAGACATTCAGATTGGCTGCTAAGGAATCTAATCTAGATGGTAGGAAAAACTGCATTTGAGGTGCAGACAAGTCTTATAAATTAATGCTATGAATAGCTACCTAGTTTTGTTTCCTGTCTACTTGTATTTAGGAACCAGCATCTTTGCAAACACTTGAGGGACAGGACACTTTGGAATGTCCTGTTTCTCCTGCAGAATGCATTTTTGTTTCTGAACACAAAGCATGACTTCACCACAATGACATTGTAAATTCATTCTCTCAGGAAGAAAAATATGGAACAATCAGTGCAAGGGGGAAATAAATAGAGAGCATGCATTTTTTTAATGGTAGAATAAGAAAATGAGCTAGCAAAAATATTGATATATCAACAAAGAAATACTGAGAATTTACAAAAGGATTCTATGCTAAGGGAATCTTTCAGGAAACATTTTTTGCTAAAGTATTTTCAGGAAGCATCTTTTGTTAAAGTATATTACAGAATCCTAAGTCAAAAATTCTGTACCAGCTTATCATCTCATCAACTTAATATGCTGTGCATTGCTTATTGCTCATTATTTTTCACACAGAAGTTTAAAATTCATAGGTATAGCAGCACTTGATCCAATAATAATAATCATTATTAACAGCAGAAAGTTTAAAAGTGTGGAGAGCTTGACTGGAGAAAAGAGAAGAAACTTTGGGCTAGCAAAGGATATTGTATTTATGACACACAAGTGAACAAACCTGTTTCTGTCCATTTAGTAACTTATGATGAACTCATCAATTCCCTATAATATATACAGAAACAAAATCCTACTTTTTCCTTAATAAAATATAATTAATATTGATTAAGATCTTCATATGAAAAAAGTCAAGACCAGACAAGAGAAGACAATGATTTTGGCCTGTGCTTTCAGAGGGTGTTAGCACCACAGTGTTAAGCTTGAGAACCTATAAAGGTCTGAGTATAGAAAAGAAAATCCACCTTGAAAAAGTTCATCTCCTTTAAAGTCCATCAGAATTGTGGATCAAAGACCAAGCAGAGCCCAAACTCACCAGCTCATTTGCAAGCATCAGCCTTCATTGTTAAAAAAAAAAAAAAAAGTGCATATGTGTAATATAAAGTCTATATTAAGATCCAGTCATAAAATATGTCAAAATTCCCAGGCTAGAAGTACGTGGTGAAACCCTAACTATCTAATGGGATACCTTTTTTGTCTCTCTGCTTTAAGTAACTTATGAAGCAGTAGCACTAAAGATAATATGTACTATGTAAGGACACGGTCAACAGAACGGAACGGGTGGCTTTGAGCACTTATAAAAGATTTTAATTGTTGAGGTTTAGTTACTCAGCTGGGGAATTTGATGTAGGAGCAGACAGGTTCTCAGTCTGGTTATCTTCAAACATACTAGGTATTTTAGCACTTACCTTTTGGAGTGTGCTGTCTGCTCCAGCAGACAGCTGAAATTATCAGTTTTGTGCTTGCATTTGATGAACTGAAATTTTCCTGAACTAGACAAGTTTTCACAATGACATTGTAAGGAAATTTTAAAAACCTTCTGGTAGAGGTGTCATGAGTATAGAAATACATAAATTTTCTTTTCTTCTGTAAAGGGGTAAGCAAAAGGTGGCTAGGTGGCTTAAATATAAATTTAGCTTATGACTACAAAACTGACCCCACATATAATACAAAAAGCTTTACCAAGTGGAGATACACAAAATATTCCTACAAAAAACATCACTATGGAGATGTATGGCCAAAACACAAGGTCAGACAGTACCACTGAAATCAGATTGCAAGGGGCACACACTATTTTCTTTTTCTAACCCATTTTGGTGCACACAAGTACATGTGTGTCTCTAAATAAACTACTGTGTTTGCATCGAAAAACGTCGTTATGTCAGTTTCTGTAATTAGATCCTTTAGTGTCTGTTATTGATCCTTTCTTCATTTCTTTAGCTTACACTTGTGAATCAGAAAGTAAAATGCAGAATGTTACCATATACAAAAGCAATGCTAAAGAAAACCATGTCCATGCTTACAGGGCCAGACACTCATACATGGTATCATTCCAATTTACTCATGGCCCACAACATAAAAATCTCAGACCTTTGCAGAAACATGATGTTTGGGCACTTGGTGCTGCGTGATCACAAGGAAAGGATGTTCAGGCAGTGGTGACACTGGTTAAAAACTATGCTTGGTGTGAGTTCACAGACAGACACTCCCTGATTTAGCACAAACTTGGAGTGACACTTTTTTTCTTACAAATGACAGCATGCTACAGGAATGTGGAATTGAATGCAACCCAATTCAGAGGCAGAGACTTTTCTCCTCCAGAGCAATGCATTTGCTCTATGTCACAGACAGAACAGGCTAACTGGCTTACACTATGCATTTCCTTATTGTGCCCTGATTTGGGTCAAGCCTAAGTGTGTCACATTCCATTGACCTGTTAGATGTGCCTTGCAAAGGCATTGTGTTTATGACTCTCCAAACATGGGATCCAAAATAGGGCAGATGTGGACAATACAAATACTGGCTTTCTCCTTGTTCTGTTGAACCTGGCTTTAACAGCAGCTGTAGTGAACACAGCAAGCATATATCAAATACCAAAAGCTGGACATTTGTAACTTCTAGGTAGATTACAGGAAAAATCATTCAAGTTTTCCACAAATAATCTCAAAATCAGAATGGTTTGGTATTATGAATTGAACTCCATGAAACCTAACTGTAGGATGGACTACTCAGAAGAAATGAGCAAATGTGAAAAAAGATGAAAGTCAGTTTTGGTCTGATCCTCATGACTTTCACAGTTTTGTTTCATTGCAGTACTCACTTTTGAAATGTAAAGGATTCATAACAAGGTGAAGAAGGACACTAGAGATTTGATGCAATATGTACAAGTGGAATGAGAGATGTCTCGCATAGACCAAAGCAACTGAAGGATTTGATTGAGAATTAATGGAGTAGAAAATAATTACAAACATTTTCATCTGGCTACTGTTGGTAAAGATAAGATACACTGGAAATCATGTCTTATAAAATGTGTTTCAGGGTATGCAATGTTATAACAATGTCCAAGAGAATTAAAAGGAGAAAAAAAGTTTGTATCTACTATAGATCAATAGACAAAAGAATGAACTGTATAACAGTGGTAATATAGGAGACATATTTCTTTTAGCTCAGTTATTGATCTCTGAGATAATTACACTGTGCATCAAAAAAAATTAAATTGTATTCGTGTGTTATTTTGTAAACAGCATTAGCATCATTTGGGTATGTAATCTTACAGCAGGGGAAAAGCTTTCAAACAAAAATATATATAAACCACAATGGTTTTGCTTTCCCAGATCTGAAGTATGCATTACAGCTAAGCAGATATACTCTCTTGCTGATGTGGTTCTAACAATTTTAACAGAGTTATAAAGACAGCAGTATAGATGTCAATTACAGGCTACAGTTCAATCCACCCAATTTTTTCTCCAAATCTGTACGTACAATTTAAGCATCTTCAAAGCCCTTTTACATTCCAGCGACTCTTTCTGATAGAGGGAACGTGGGTGTTAGGGGCAATCTATCCCTACAAGAGTTAATGCTTGGTTCAAACCAGGTGCCCCAGTTTTGTGAATGAGATCTCATATCACTTATTATTTTGCCAAGATTAAAAAAAATGCAGTCCTTATCAATCACAGCTGCATAAGGCAGCAGATAATGAGGTAAAGAGATCTAGCAAGAAATTTGTTTTGTCAAGGATGTTGATGCAAAGGGCTGTATAGACATTCAAGTTGTTTGAAGTCCTTCCCATCTATAGGTGACAGAAAAACCAAAATCCTTTTCAAAAATGGTAAAAGTTCCAAGTGCCAACTGTCCAGCTCCTTAAACCCAGCAGATTCCTCCAACAACTTCTTCAGGGCAGTTATTGTGGAGGTGAATAATCCCATCTACTCTTGTGAGACCTCGCCTCCTTTCAAATCTGAGGTCTTCAGGACAGGAAGGACATGGACGTGTTGGAGTGAGTTGAGAAAAGAGTCACCAAGATGAGCAGAGGGATGGAACATCTCTCCTGCATGGAAAGGCTGAGACAATTGGGGTTGTTCAGCCTGGAAAAGGAAAGGTGACTTAATTGCAGCCTCTCAGTACCTGAATGGAGCCTATGGGAAAAATGGAGACTTTTTACAAGGGCATGTAATTACAGGACAAGGGGGAATGGCTTCAAACTGAAAGAGAGTAGGGTTAGATTAGATAATAAGGAGAAATTCTTTAGATGGAAGGTGGTGAAGTACCAGAACAGGTTTCTCAGTGAAGTTATGGATGCCTCATCCCTAGAGGCGCTCAAGGCCAGGTTGGATGGAGAGCTGAGCAACCTGGTCTAGTGGAATGTGTCCCTGCCCAGGGCAGGGGGGTTGGAAGTAGATGATCTTTAAGGTCCTCTCCAACCAAAGCCATCCTATAATTCTGTGATTCTCAGTTCTGTCAAATGCCAGGCTTAAAAACATGGGTCTCCTACTAAGTTGTGTGCAATTCTTTGCTAGAGATGATGTTTTCCCTTTTTCTCCTGAGACACATTGATTTTCTTTCTGCGAAGCATTCCAGAGAAGGATTGCATCAGCCACTGCATGTAGAGTGAGTTGAAAAGCAGCTTTGTCCAATGGTGTTGTCCCTCCACAGTCAGTTCCAGCAGGGATACCGACCTCGTTTGGCATCCTGCAAGGGATGCCAATCCTTGCCTTTCACGCAGGCCATCATATGGAGCTTCATGCATCGTACGAAACAGAGTGATAAATGTGTTGTCACTGCAAAAATATGGAAAGTCAGATGTAAAACATGAAAATATACAGTTGTTTGAGTTTAAAATTAATGTATGTAACATAGAGAATGCTTCTCTGATTCACTTATTTGCATTTTATATTACTGCATTCAATAAATCTCTCTGTTAATGAAAACTGTAAAGCACTTCCAGATGGCCTCCCTTCTGAACACAAGAATGGGCTGAACCTCATAGCTTTGCAGAGGAATTCAGGTTTATCTGTTGCAGAAGAAGACACAGGGCTTTTTTTTTTTT
>VXAX01007432.1:232810-326733 GCA_013399835.1 Leptocoma aspasia | reverse complement strand
GCATTTGTGTGGTATACGAGTTGTATTTAGAACTATGTATTAATATATAATATAAATATATTTATGAAACAATCAAGAAAGATTAAACAATTAGGATATGGAGAGTTCCAGTTTCCATTCTTTTCTTGAGGAATTCTGTTTTGAGAAACAGGTGGATACTGTTCATGAATAGCATTTCTTTTTTAAGAACACATGTATGTGGTGGTAGTGTATGTGTTTCATGAAAATAAAAAAGGACATGCCATCTGCCATATAAAAAATAAATAGCTCTAAATTCTATTTATTTAATGCTTTGGTAGGAGCAATATTTTTATTGCATTTATTTTATAAAANTTCATGCATCGTACGAAACAGAGTGATAAATGTGTTGTCACTGCAAAAATATGGAAAGTCAGATGTAAAACATGAAAATATACAGTTGTTTGAGTTTAAAATTAATGTATGTAACATAGAGAATGCTTCTCTGATTCACTTATTTGCATTTTATATTACTGCATTCAATAAATCTCTCTGTTAATGAAAACTGTAAAGCACTTCCAGATGGCCTCCCTTCTGAACACAAGAATGGGCTGAACCTCATAGCTTTGCAGAGGAATTCAGGTTTATCTGTTGCAGAAGAAGACACAGGGCTTTTTTTTTTTTTTCCTTAAACTTGTCCCAGTGATATGCTGGGGCAAAACACAGTATGAAATACAAGCCCCTGGCTGGACAAGGGTGCTAACATTTATGTATAATTAAGGGTGTGGTTTGGGAGGGCAGAGGTAATCAGGTACTGAACATTATCAAAAGAGCAAAACCTTTGGTAAAGCTATGTAAAACATTTGTGTAAACTCACTGGCATTGTAGTAGAAACACATCACAGTATTGTTAAAGATCTTGATTCTTTGCCCCTGAAAGTGCAAAACAGTTCATGGGTCACAGAGTTTGAGGGAATGTTGTACAGTTGTTGTGTGAAAGAAAAAAAAGCATTGTACCTCAGCTTAATTTTATCTGAATTCCTTTCTGAAATACTCAGTTTAAGATGTAATAGGAGATTCACCATTGGCCTGTTTCTTTCCTTACTTTCTATACAGCTGTTTTAACAGAAAAGCTTCAATCACGTGAGCTCAAAGAAGCAAAGGTACGATACGAAGATCATAAATAAATTACTCTGAGACACCCACATATCTTAGTAACTAGACCTGCTGAAGAATCTCCAGAATTTTCAGTATTTAAATGAATAAGCCTTATTCTGGCCCATAAACATCACTGGTAAGCTAGACAAGGTGGGACTCATGGAATTCAGGTACCTTTGTGAGGCAGTCACCTAAGATTCCCTTTATAGGGAAGAGAGAGAAAAAGGTGCATTAAGGATAAGAGTCATTTGACCTATTTTCACCATCTATTTTAGGATGGGATGAATCATACTCTAGACATGCTTATTTTATTTCACTGAACGTAAATGAGAGCACAGAGAGATTATTTCAGACCTTAACTGTATCTACACTAGGATTTATGGTGATTGAGATACTGATGTCTACATTCTGTGAAATTATTTCCAATCACATCTACCTATGTTGGTTTTCAATTAAGCACAATAACAGGGTTCATTTAGGAAAAAGTCTTAGATCCTATGCAAAAGAAACTGGGAAAAATAAGAAATAAGTGAGATTAAGATCTAATCAGATGCCTGTTATAGTTTACGTGCAGAGTAATTGGTTAGATTAGTAATGGGCCTGAAATACTAGAAGCAAGTCTGATGGCAAATTCTTCCATCAGTGAGAAATTTTCCCCCGACAGAGAGCTACAAATATATGTCAACATATGATTTAATTGTTTATAAAAGCAAAAGCATAACATGGGATGTCATTTGGGATTTGTTAAAAAGGAGAATGCAGAGGCAGAAGCTCTTCTAGCCTCATTGATACAATCCAATGTCAAAACATAAATTGATTGATGACTGTAAGGGAATCTATTTCTTACACTGGTATTACAGTAAACAATTCCAGTGAACAGAGGAAGCCTGGCATTTGTGTGGTATACGAGTTGTATTTAGAACTATGTATTAATATATAATATAAATATATTTATGAAACAATCAAGAAAGATTAAACAATTAGGATATGGAGAGTTCCAGTTTCCATTCTTTTCTTGAGGAATTCTGTTTTGAGAAACAGGTGGATACTGTTCATGAATAGCATTTCTTTTTTAAGAACACATGTATGTGGTGGTAGTGTATGTGTTTCATGAAAATAAAAAAGGACATGCCATCTGCCATATAAAAAATAAATAGCTCTAAATTCTATTTATTTAATGCTTTGGTAGGAGCAATATTTTTATTACATTTATTTTATAAAATGTTCTTCAGAAGACACCAAGTACAGTTAACTTACTCTTCCTGCCCACTCCATTTTCAACATGTGAAGTCCTTGGAAAATTTCCCACATCCATACTTCGCAGTCTTCCAGATTTGTGTCTTGGCATTTACACCTATATCTTAAGTTTATATCTTCTATAATCCTTATGTATATTGAGAATATAAGACTTCCAAAGGTTTGTTTCAGCTGTGGAGGTTTTTGTGGGTATTTTTTTTCACGGATTTTTGGGTTTTTGTTTTTGTTTGAGGGGTTTTTTTTGAGTAATACTATATTCGCAACATTGTATTGCTATTAACATTAATTTCCTAAAAATACATGCATATCTGAGACATCCAAGTATTATACAAGTGTAAGGCCAGACATGCTAAGCTCCTTCCTTCCCTCAGGAATACCCTCTGGTCTGCAGTAAGAAGTTGCATCCAAATGTGCCCAAAAGTGAGCTAATTTCCAACCACATTGGCAGAAGTCAAATTTCATTTTTGCCAGGAATTCTCTTGGTAGGCTCTGAACCACCACGCACCCGCCTCTGTTTCAGTCTCTCTCTTCTCCTACCCCTCTGGGTGCCATCACTAAGAGCCACAGAGGGCTTTTCCCTCCTCGTACCTGCTCTGTTCCCTGCTGCAAGGCGCTGACGGTGCTGGTGCCTGCGGGCTGGGAAGTGCGACGCTGTGCCCGTGGCATCAGGCACTTCAATGGCACCAGCCTTCTCTCCCTGGCCCAGCACAGCTTCCAGCACCGTGACACAGTCATTCCTTTAAGTCCTGTGGTTAATATTGTAATTCAAATGTGTCTCAACCCCCACAGTGTTGGCTTGCCTCCTTAAGATCCCTCCTTAAAGCCCCAGTTTCAGTGGCTACCTTTCTGTCAATATGCTCTAGGTTGGCACCAACCACTTCTCCTCACACCTGTGATTGTATCAGGGGAAAAAAAGACCAAAATAAATATTTACAGTGTACATGCAGGAAGAAAAGGGCTGTTTTCCCTTTTCTGTCATTGATTTCCTCAGTTCCTCTGTTACCGGTGCTGCTCTATTTATTTATGATACTGTGTCTAACTTGGACTGCATTTCACGGGCAAAAGTCCTTGCTGCTTTGCTGTGGTTGTTTGTGCTAGTGCTGCATATGATAACAAAGAAAGGGAAAAAAACCATGGAGAATACTCCAGATGAAAGCAATAGTAAACACACAAAAATTTGCTGAAAGACTCAGAAGAAGATAGCAAATAAAATGACTGTTTAAATGTCCTTTTTAAAATCTATTAGCTTTCACATTCATAGTGCCTTCTTAGAATGGCATGTGTTATCCTTTAACCTACTAGGCATGTCAAAAAACCCCAAAACTCTGTATAGAAAACAACTGATTAGAACTAGGTTCTAAATGCTAAAGAAATAATAGCAGGCTTTCATTGTTGTTTACAGGGTTTTGCATTTTTATCCTAAGTGATTGCAGAATTCTTGTTATGCATAAAAATCCAGATAAAATGGTAAACAGCATTGCAAAATGAAAAATCTTCTCTTTCTTGCACTTTCTTTTGGTAAGTACACCAACATTTTCAGAGCAGTTTGGCTTACCTCTAGTATCTTGTATGTGCTCTAGAAAGCTGGATATAAAAAATCAGGCAGAGCTTTATCTTCTCCTTATGTGGAGACCAATAAACTTTCTGTTTATTGACAACTTCTATGTCCCCAAATCTCCTAGATACCCAGGTTACTGACAAGAATAGACTGTGAGAGACCCCACTGATCCTACTGGGTTCAGAATTAAGTAACAGTTATCAGGAAATAAAACCATGCTAAAAAAGCTGAGTCATTTATATGCTATAAAGCTGGTTCAGTTGTGTTTGTTTAAACTCTGAAATATCCTAAATTCACAAGCTTACAAGACGGACAGTGACATACATTATTGGCAGTGTAGATGCTGTGTCTAGCAAAGAAAGTCTGTAAAATACTTGTTTCCAGAAGCCAGGAATGGCACAAGGGGATGGCTTTCTTTCTACCTGCATTCCTTGCCTCTTTTTCTAAACATCTCCTATCAATATCAACAACAAAAAAGCATGCTGGGATAAACATACATTAATGTATGACTGGTCTGATGTTCAGCATTCTCATCACAAGGAATGAAAACCTTTGAAAGTTAATGGCTTGCTCTGTCCTAAAGGAAATGCTTCCTGAGGGGGGTGGGGAGCTGTATCTTCCTGTCTTTGCTTTTATCTACTCTGGGGCTAATGGAAGACATCAGTTTCCTGTTCTGTCAATCATGCCTGCCAGGCAGACATTGAATTCACTTTAATCAAAGCCACAAACTTTTAACAAGATGCACACGGAAGGTGTCTCCCTAGCTTGTACAAATGTTCTGTACCTTTTGAATCATCAGCTGTTCACTTTGTAGGAGGACCAGATGCTGAGGAGGTGAAACCCTTCTATCATTCCACCAGCTTCAATAACCCTCCTGATTTGTACCAGCTGAGCTTCTCTCTGTGACTTACATTTTCAAGGCTCTCAGGTACATACATCTACAACTGAAGAAACAATCAAACTTTGCTTTTTTTTCCATTGAAACCATAAATATACTTCTGACATATTATTTTAAAATAAAGTTTTGCTTGCTGCTTTTCTCGAACAGCTTTCTATCACTGCTGAATTATTTTTTTATTTAATATTTTTTAAAATATATTTTTTAATTGTTCCTGATTGTTGGCATCGTATTTTAATGTTAAAAAAGAAGAGAGATCCATTTATTTGTATAGAACTCCATCAGGCATTTAATTACTTGGAATTCTTTCTATTTGGGATATTATCAGTATGACCAGCAATTGAGGACATAGATAATAATAGCAAATAAATCTTAATGTAAGAAGGCAGATAAAATGTTATTCCTACTCACAATGGCACTGCTACCTTTAAAATGCCAGAACTGAAAGACTTACATCACTAAACTTCACATGTTCCCTGTTTCAACTTTACAACATGGACAAAATCTCTTAAGACCCTGGGGCACTTGTAACTTGAGTATCCTGCATGTCCTATGGCTTAAGTCTTTATAGATTACTTACAAAGATCAGATAGTGCAAAGAAATTGAGAGCAAACCATTTTCACTTTGATACTATTTTCATACCAAATGAGGAAAATAAAAGTTTTCTTTTTGAAAACGACATGAAGAGAATATAAGTTGCCCATGTTATAAAAACAGGAGAAGTTGTATTACGAATGTATTCTTACAAAGAGCTCATCATTTTAGCCCTTTTTTAGAATTTGACTTTTAAATTCTTATCTGTAAGAGAAAAAAGGTAAGAGGAAAAATGTCCCAAAATGTTTTAAATTACATAAGCAGAAAAGCTACAATGAAAGTCAACAGATGGATAAAAAGTCTTTGAAGAACTTTTTGAGACCTATAACATTTAATCTTTTTTGATTGAATAGCTAATAATCGTGATTAAAAAGTGCAGAGCACAAATGACACATTTGACAAAAAAAAAGTATGGAAGTGTTTTTCTGTTTCCATTTTCAATGTCATATTCATAATAATCATAACTTCAACCCCAAGTTTTGCTGCTCCTGATTTAGCAAAAGCAAATACACTTGCCTCCCCCAATTTATCAGGAGTAAATATTGCATATCAAGCACACACATAAAATAAATATCCAGTCAAATGGAAGAGATGGGAATTGTTCTGCCGATTAGTAAATTATTCAGTGCTGGTAATGTTGCAGCTATTTAACTGTTGCTAATTGCCCAGCTATGTTAACTGAATACCAGGGGGAAAATAAATAAATAAATTAAAGAATCACTCATCTGTCTGAACCAAACCCTCCAAGTGCATTGTTGTGTTTGAGTTAGTTTCTCCAGAAGTATAAAAATCCTCTTGCTGGAAACTTTGATTGGTAATGGCTTCTGTTCTCTAAATGCTTACACACAAATGTACATTTGCTCAAGTAAACAGTCCATGAGACTGTGCCCATGAATAATGTGACAGAGAAAAGTATAGGCCTGTCTGACTCCCTTAATGTTTACAAAAATTAATTTCTTGAAATCTGTTGTTAAGAGGTAGATAAATGTTGATATTTCTCACATTAAATTTAATGTCACTTTATGTTGTCATTGAAAGGGACATTGAATATTTATTGCAAAATAAAACAATACAGTCTGCACCTTAGTTCATTTTCATATTTTCTGAATGTTGAGGCTCTAAGCAATATTAACGTGAATTTGTTTCTCATTGTAGATAATTTCAAGATCTGTTAAGTAAGGGAAAATTGGATCTACAGAAATTCAAAATATAAATGCTAGGCCAGCATTCACCTATGCCACTGACATCTAATCTGTGTAATGACATTTAAATATTTTTACTTAACTTTCTTTTTGCTTTTCATTTTGGAAAATAAAGCATGCTAACACTCTTGTTGATTTCACAGTTTTCTTTGTGGTCAGTACTACCTCTTTCTCATTCTACTTCCCTTTCCCCCACCTCCACATGTACTCCTTTACCCTACCTGAGGTTGCCATGACTGCTAATATCATGGTTTGCTTCCTTACTCATCATCCAGCAGCTCAGTTGTTTCCTTTAACAAGTGAGCTGCAGGTACCCGACTTCAAAATGAGGCAATGGAGCCTGTGACATGACAATAGGAAGGAGTGCAGGGAAGGGGGACCGTGAATATCTTGGATCGGGTCAAGCCAAATTTTATTCCCTGGGAATAAGTTGATTTTACCTTGTTTGTCCCCAAGTACAAATGATATTGTGTGGTTTTTTTCTTGTTGCTCCCAACAACCCCCCATTTGCTGAGCTCACTTCAGTTAAGAACAGCTCATGTGAAGACATCTGATCTCATCAACAGGAACGTGGACTAAGAGTAGTACTAGATTTGTGAAGAAAAATTCTCCCTGTTTTCCTCAATACTTGCAAGTCTTTTTATCACAAGGGCACGGTCACTCTGTTAAAAGCCCTAGATTATTGTCTTGTCACAGCTGCATGCAACAGCTAAAACTCTTCCTGCCATGGTACTCAAATGGCCAAGTTAAAGCCTTTTTCCAACATGCAGTTATTACCTGTGAGATCAGTAATGGTAACAAAAAAACATTTTAGTCCTTCATAGCCAGTTCAAATGCAGAATATGAATCTTGTAAGGCTGGGTTTATGAAGTGATGATCACACTGATCTCAGTGGAAAGGTGTGTGTTTGTGTGTGTGGGACAGTGGATGTTACCTGGCACTTGTTCTGACGGTCCCAACAGGCAGCCTCAGGAGTAAAACAGTGATCTCCTCAGTGCTGGTAGCTACCCCTGAGTAAAAACACACCAGCAGGGTGATGTGAGGAAGTACATGCTGTTTGCTTTATGCTGTATCTCTGCAAAGCTTGTTCTAGCTGCAAATGCATACCTCCTGTGAATCCTGGAGTGGTTAAAAGAAAACCAGATTGGGGAGCTGGGTGAAAGCCTCCTCCCTTTCTGCCTCCATCAAGACAGTGGAGTTCATTTGAAATAGGTTGACCCACATGCAAATCAGTAATGCACAAGGTAATCATATAATGCAAGGAATGGAGATAGAACAACAAAAATGGTTTTGGGCCCAATATTTCATTTAAATCTAAATTAATCTTGGTGATCTTTTAGTACACAATATACCAAGAAAGGCAAAGAGTAAATTAAATTACCTACAGACAGTCCACAGTCATAAATTGTTTAGAAGAAAGCACTCCTTATGGCACTTCCACTTTTTATTTCTTCACTGACTCCATTAAGATATAAAAAAATAGAATACAAATGTTTTAGTCTGACAATGAAATCTTTGATGACATTTAATTAAATAAAAAGGGACACAAGCCAAGGGAAATATTACAGCATAATATCACAATAAATTAGTCCTGGATTTAACATTACTTTGACATGAGAGAGAAATACATCAGGGGAAGAATTTTTCCAAAGTACTTTTTCACTTTAAATTTAGGATGCATAAACCTACTGCTAAGGTAACTCCTGTGGACATGGAGCTTGCCTTGCACTTTGAGTTAACCAGGATCAGGTGCCTATGAGTAGCACTATTCTGCTGTGAAAGTTTGCAAGATTCAACCTTTGGTCCGTATTTAGTTAAAACAATTCTTTACACTTAGTTTATATTCAGGGTTTAATCAAAATGGCACTGCAAATATAATCAAGAACAAATGTGGTTCATAGTAGTTGTCATCTACTCCTATTTTTTGTTCAAAACTTGCATAGATGTCAATGCTATGTGTGACATGAGTTGTGTATGGCCCTTTCTGAGAAATATGTGTAATATCTAACTGTGCATTGTTAGCTGTACAAGAAACACATTTCATGTTTTTATTTGATTTATCTCTTCCGCTTGTCTATTTGTTCCTGTAGTGACTCATAAATTTTTTAACAGGAACAAATATGATAAGAGTAATTATGTGTCTCTCTATAAATACATGCAGTATATGGACTCACTGAGACTATTTTGGCTGCTGGACAGCTTTCTGTGTTGTTAATCAGGCATTACATTGATTTCAATTGCATTCTTATTCTGGAAGGATAATTCACAGATATACATCAGGCTTGTATTCACAGAAAGGCAAAATGGCTTTATTGACTATAATAAGTTATTAAAGTACAAAAGAGGCACAATTATGTGCCTGAACTGTGATTGTTTCTCATGTTCTAAAGACTATTGCTACGTGCTTACCCTTTTTCACAAGAGTGAATGCATTCTAGAGACAACCCTGTCTATAGATGTGTTTAATTTTACTTTCCTCTGTAGTTTTGAACCTATTTAAATGAATAATGATGGAAACTATCTAAAACCCACTGTTGTAAACAGCATTACTGTTACTGACCTGTGCAGGGGGAAAACTCGCCATCTGGGAGGAAGGTGAGAAGAGTAGAAGAAGAGGAAAGACCCCACTTGTAACCACATTGTGCTGCTATAATGTTGAAGAATTGTCCATGTCTCGTGATGGCAAGGTGACCAGGTAGTTACACAGCCCCCTTCCACATTCCTTTCCTCTTCCTGATCAGTGTTGAAACAAACAGCTGTCATTGTAGCCAAATCACTCCTGGTTACAGTCTTGAGCTTCAGGGTGCCCTTGAGCAGGTGTGTACATCTTGTTTAAAAAGGGCCCTAATGAGACTGATTTTTACACTGACTTTACAGAGTTAAATACTGAAATATGCAGGAATTGTGAATATTTGGCATTTCTGGTAATCAGGTTTTATGGACCACAAGTACCATGAAGAAACTGTTTTAATTTCAGCATCATAACATTAAAACTTCTATGTGGTCTGTAGGGAATAATTTAGATTAGGAAACATTTCGTTATCTATAATATTGATGTCTACATCCAACCTAGCCATTTTAGGCTCCTTTTATTGTCAACAAGGAAACATTCCCAGACAATGATTCTGCTGACCTATTTTAGATACAATTATTTTAAGGTAAGATGAAAGTTAGATGAGGTTGATCCCACTTGAAGTTTTCCAGTTTAGGGAAAAGTGTTTCTTTTCTTCCAACTAAAACTGGTTAGGCTTTCTTTCATTTCACTTTTGCTTGTTTCCATTTACTCACTATGACAATACTCAAATTGTGCTTAGTGCCACACAGACACACAAGAAATGGCCTTCTTTACCCAAAAGGTTGCAATTTATTTAAATAAATAATCAGACAATAGTTCATACATTGTCTTTTATATGCTGGTATGAACTGTAGTTGGTGCAGTACTGGAGAGAGCAAAACAGCATTAAAATGATTTATCACAAGTTAGTATTATATAAAACCTCTTGATTTATCATCCAAATACTTCATTTCAACTACAAATAACTTCTTGCACAACCACTGGCTTTAAGTCCTAGGAATGTGTGTGTACACTATGAGATAAAAGGAATTATTATGGTATTAACTGTAGGAAATAAAGATCTACCATCATGACTCATCCTGAACTAAAACTATGCTTTGCCTCACAGTGATACTTCAACTGTCCTGAAAATGTAATGAACAATACTTAAGGTGCTATTTATATTTGCATTGTTTTCTCTTTAGTAGTTCTGTACAAACTTAAGTAAAATAGTTTCCTTCAACAAGTCCCTAAAAAATTTCAATATTCTCCATATAGTTTGTGGCTGATGTCTTCTTTCAATCTCTCTATTAAGTTTGCATGCATTTTCCTCAAAGGTATGTGTTTAATTTTGGTAGATGACATTTTGGTACGAGCAGAGAGGTCTGGAGGTGAAACAAAACTGTTCAAAAAGTTCTTTTACTGTTGTTTTTACATTGAAGTATCATTATGCCTTTCCGATAGGCAACAAAAATTGTGTATGTGGAACTGGAATCATAGGGACCCAACAATATTAAAAAGAAACCCCCTCCATTTTTTTCTGGTTAATAAGAAAAATATTTATGAATGTTTTGGAATGAATGTACCCACCTGGCCAATACTAAATAAAGTACTTTAAATAAGCTTGGCAATAAAAACTTCTAAATTAATACTATTTTTCCCTTGTAAGTGGTCTTTGCCCTCTTAAACAGCTATATGAAATTATTGTTTTGAATCTACCCACAGATAATTCATAAGCTCAATGACCACTGTTCAAGGGAATTGTGGTAAACTGTGCTTTCTTCTCAGACAGACAGCCTAAAAAAAGTGAATAATTCCTGTGCAGGCCTACAACTTTTCAATCTTTTTAAAAAGAAAGTGTGGAGGCTAAGGATTACATTGGTTAGGACAGGAAACTTTTTAGAAAGCAACATTTTCAGTGTCTGGGGACAAGGACCCCACTGAGGCTCTGGGCACTGAGGCTGTTCCAGGTTTTCACTGTCACCCCATTGCAACCAATCTTTTCCTAAAGTTCAAACATATGGAAGAAAATAGTTTTTACTGTCTACTTGCAGCTGTTGGAAAATATGTATCTAGTTATTATTTTCCATTTAAAATTATGTTATTGTGGTTTTTAGGGGCTATAATGAAAAGTGTAACCTGCTGCCTGTCCTGAGCATTAGTCCAGAATTACTGACAGAGGAGTCCTTAGACAGTTCAAAACTGAGACATCAGTCCCATCCCACAGAGCAAGGCTGCAGAAAGGAATACAGTACTGTAGGTTGCTGAAATGTGCAGATAGGTAACAAATAGCTGACTGTAACAAAATCCAGACAAGACATGGGTGGATATGGTGGGAAGAAGAAAATGTTTTTAAAAAAAAAGAAAAAAAACCCAAATCACGAACACTACCTCTTTGTAACATCAAAGTTGCTGTCTCAGCTTTTGTTTCTTTTTGCATTCATTATGGTTTCCAGACACCCATTATTAGTACCTGTTCTTCTACAAAGAGTCTTTCCTAACTATTGTGATCTGTACACTCTGTCACCTCTGCACATTTTCCTCAGTGAAATCTACCTGGGGGAGGTGAAGGATGTCACTGACAACTCTTAGGGTTTCTGATGTGTGGTGTAGCACACGGCAGCACAAAGCACAGGGATAGCCTTCTTCACCTGTGATGCTGCTGTTCACTGTTCAGGGTCCCATGTCCAGACAGCACAGAACACGTCTCAGACTCTGGACAGAATGTTGCTTTGACCTAAATGATAGACAAAGAGCTACTTCTCCATAGGTAAAGTAGCAGAAGATGAAGAAATAATCTCAAATATATTACAATTCAATTTTCAAAAACTCCTTCTTTTCTTTCTTCCAACTCCCTGTTCCACAGGAAAGTGATTATTCCTTTTTTTTTCATGAGCAGTCTTTGAGGTGTTAGGAAAGAAGAAAAACAGGTAGACAACTCCGACTTGTCTAGCTAAGAGAGAAAGCACATCTCTCCTCTTGAATAGGAAGGCAAAGGGAAAAACTGAGGAGCTCTTATGATTATTGGGAGAATAAAACAAAGCAGTGTAGTTGAAATGAAGTACTCCTTACACAGATGAGAGAACATCTCATCTGTGTAAGGTACAGGAGGAGGAAATCTATTTCAACCTTAGGGCTTTTGTCCTGAGACAAGAGATCAGCTATCACATTCCTTTACTCATCAAATGTTCTGAATTTTTTTGAATCAATAAAACTTTCAAATTTTGCTTGATCAAAACAGATTCCTGACATTTGTTTATTTATTAGTATTTCATGTCAGATAATTTGGTTATTTTGAGGAAGGAAATGCACTTTTTTTCTCTCACTTACAAAAGCTTTCATACAGACTGTCATAAGGTGGAAGTTTTCCTCACTATTTATACACTTTCTTTTCTTTATACATACCCTTTCAGTCTTCTTCTATCTGTTTCCTTTCGTAAGAGGAAGGAAACATTCAAATATAAGGAAATCTGAGAATTGCTGAAATGGGTTTTTTTTTAAAACCCTTCAACATTCCTTCTCATTTAATTTTAGTAGTGGAATTTTCTTGACATTACAGCTGTAACTCAATAAATTTTTAATTTCTCGATGTAAGTTAAAAGTGCAATGCAATGACATAAAAATATCACCAAGAATAATTGATAAAATTTACTCCTCCAAGAAGCATGTAATTGACAGTAATTCCCTACATCACAACACTGGATAGAAGCAGGTGGGAAGCTGAGTTGACCATTGTCTACCTGGTTGAACATCCACCATGTTACAGACTGGTTTTTTCTTTTGATGTGGTATAGCTTATGCAGAGGTTTACTTTTGGTCCTTCCCATTGTGTCCACATAGTTGTTTTCTGAAGAGAGCTATACCATATTATAAGCAAAATTTACTTTAAAATATGTGCTTGAGGGAATTCAAATCTATTGCTTTTCCAGAGTAGAATAGATAAAAAATAAATCCAGCTGTCAAGTTATTTCAAACAAATTCTTACTCAGACCTTCTTTGCTACCAGAAATTAAAAGCATTGTGTCTGTGCAACTGATTATATATACTTTTTTTTCCCAGTCAGATTCCACATCATAAAATTAGAAAATCACAGACATGTTTGAGTTTCTAGATCGGTATGGCAAGCCAGACTTCAGAACATGTTGATGAAGGCTGATTTTAGTCTGCTACCCTGCATTTTATTCAATTTCCCTTAAGAAATTTGTGGGCAGTGTATAAGTGTTAAGAACATGCCCATGTCATTCTTTGTAAGGCTATATCATGCACTATGATAGGAACAAATACTGTATGTTTAGTATAATTTAAAAATACACTTGCTTTATAAAATGACCTTATTTAACTATGAATATTAAATAAATAAATTACTTCTTTCCTATTTATCTGAAAAAAAGAGACTTTGTCTATCTGCTTATTCAAAATATGGTAAAACATTGTCTTCTTTTGCTTGTCTCTTGACATGCAAATTAGATGTAAACCAACAGAGCGATAACACTCTTACCACTGGAAGAATGATGTGCTATATCGAAGCGAACTTCTCACATACGTTGTATGCTTAGGAGTGTACTGAAATGTGTGCTGCAAAGGTGGCAAATGAATACAACCAAACAGTTTAGAGGAGTCAGACGTCATGCTATGTACAACTACAAAAGGGTGCATACAAACCCTCAAGAATGCTTACAATATATTTCACAAAAAGAAAACCAAACCAAAACAACAAACAAACAGCAACAACAAACAAACAACAACAACAACAAACACACACACACACACACACACACACACACACACACACAAACCACACCAAAAACCAATCCAAAACAAAAAACTCAAACCCCAGTTCTATTGCATTTCTAAACTGAAGTCAGTTGGAGCACTCACAATGGTGTCCTTACCATGGTGTCCTGGTGGGAGGCTTGGAACTAGATGATCTTTAAGGTCCCCTTCAACTGAAATGATTACGGGGTCCTACACTACATGTTGCACAGGGGATTGGATACAGATGGGCAACAAGTAGTTCTGGGCTCATGCCAGTGCTGAAAACAACCTGCTCTGTGGTCTCAGAAAAGTTATCTTCTGTGATCTATTTTTACTCCCTCCCTTTAGTAAAATGGGTATAATTTAGATTTGCCTATTTCCATAGAGTAATTCTGCAGGGTCAGGATGTCATTTGAGTACTGAAAGGCAAAGTGAGCCACTTCCACAATGCTCAGTTTTGAAGATGGACACATTTCTGTCCAGGACAGGTATAAAGGTGTGATGGAAGCTGGATAATAAGGATACTGTAAAACTGCTTCTTTTGGTTTTCTGAAATACAGTTCTGAAATACAGTCCAAGGCTTTTTCTTTTTTTTTTTTTTCTCCTTCTTTTCTTCTTCAGAAAGAGCAATACAATCAAACATAAAACATGACTCTGCCATCTGTCAGTATAAAATATTTCTGTCCAGTGGAAATCCTGATGCATTCTAGTTGATGAAGCATCTTGCCAAGGACTGTTGGGCAGGTGAAGAAAACTTCCTGCTCTGGTATGCTGCACTGCTAGGCTTAGTGCTAGCATATTCTGATACCTAGGTTGGATTTACCATGGCTAAATTAAGACTCAGGAAACTTTTCCTCAGGGTTATAAAGTTCTGTTTGGAATGTGTCCCAGCATCTGCAAGGTAAGAATCTTCCCTGTTTGCTGCTGGCTTTGCCTTTCTAGACCTGCCTTTGTGGCCTCTACAGTCTTCATATTTCAATATTCTTCAGTGCACGTTCCCACTGTAACTATGAGTTGTTGGGTTCTTTTTAAAAGAAAAATATAACAGGCATTAGACAATGTTAACATCCTATTTTTAGCTAGTGCTAAAAAGGAGGCCATTAAGCGAGGACCTCTTTTCTCGGTTGTCCTAAGGATCATTTGTATTTAAGGGGGATTGTGTGCATAGTTGTGAACAAGCACAGACCAAGGCAGATCACTTCACCCAAAGGTTGTCTTCTAAACCAGACAATGAATCCAAACAAACTGGAAGTCAGCAACTGAGAAAAAAAAAAAAAAAAACAAGGCTAGTTAGGAGTTATCTGGTTTTAGAAAGAGGGTTATTTATAAATAAAAATTCTTTATGAGTAAAGAAAACTATGTCATATGAAGTTTAAGAGATATGACTAAGAAAAAGTGGGAAAGAGAAGAAGAGTTTCCTTTGCTTAATAAAAAGAGGGAATATTTTTTACCCCAAATTTAATAATTAAAAGGCAGAGTAGATTCCTATATGAAAACACAGCAAAGAGTAATCTCTGTCATTTTACCATCAGGTAAACTTGCTGAGGTCAGCTCCTAGCCAAAGTGTATGGCTGACCTCAGCAAGTTTACCTTGTGGTAAAACTAACAGGATTTGATCTTTACTTTGTTTTCACCTCAGGACAGCTCCTGCTTATTAGTTACCTGAAGGTAAAAATCACACCTTCTTTTATCACCAAAGATAGGTCTGTGAAGCAAACAGACTGGAAATAAGAAGAAATGAGAGCTGATATATGGCATATAGACATCAAAGGAGGGGATGCAGGGCTTATTTTGCTTCCACAGGAGGAAAAAGGAAGTTTAGAAATACCATAAGAGGCAGAATATATTGCAGAAATTGGAAGTATTATTGAACAATATGTACAACTACTTCATAGTAGTGTTTTAGACAGGGGAAAAAAAAAAAAAAAAAGAGATAGGAAAGCAAAGAAATGAAGCATAGAGTAATGATGTGGAGCTAACTGATGCAGAGACCAATATTCTTTGGTGGGACTTAAAAAATAAGAATCTATAAGGAAAAACATGAGGTGGGCTGCATTTGGAAGTGCTCTGGATGGTGAAGCTAAAATAGCAAGCATGAGCAACGAGCCCATGGCTGTGTTAGGATAGCAAGATGAGATTACACCGCACCAGAGGTGGACTGATTTTGACCATGGGAAATCCAATGGAATGTAGTCATGAACCAAGCTCACAGGGGAGCAGCAGGTAGTAGCACAGGGCATTGAGGACTACTTTCTGCTGGTAAGTTTTGCCAACTGAGTTGTTTCACTGAAAAGGACGTCAAAAAATACTCAAGAAAGGGAGGATCTCATCAAAAGACTCAGTGATGGAACCTAAGGAAGGCCGGAATCTAGAAGCATGAGCATGTGGGAAGCCACTGCTTAGTCTTGCTCTTCTTTTGGCCATGAAAGCATGCACTCAAAAATGTTTGCCATTTAATATCTGATGAATTTCTATAATTTCTCTGGTGGTCCAGATTGCTGTAACTATTTCGATACTGTCATAAATAATTGAGGTTTGTTAGGGTTTGGGGATTTTTTTGGTTGGTTGGTTCCTCTGTTTTAATCAAGATCATACTTCTGTGAGCCCTAATTTAGTCAGGTTATATATTTCAGAGCAAACAGCTTGCTTTGCCTAAGTACTTCTGTGAACTGAACATTCTGCCCTGAGGCAAGCAAATCCAAAGCCAAAGAGGGATGCACCCTTCATATTCCACTAATTGATTGAAGGGGCAAATGATCTATAGGAAAAGTTGCATCATTAACTTAATTGAGGGCAAAGCCTAATTAGAGGGGAAATGAAGTAGACAGAGCCAGAGACACAGCAGGCCTTCATGTGAGATGTCAACAAACAGACATTGTAACTAAAACCAGACAGAAACTGAAGCACTTCATTTACATCTTTAATTTCAACGTGAAAACGTTTACAGCGATTGTGATGTGTTTGTGCGATTGCAGAGGAATGCAAAACTTTAACAGAGTTAAGCTGAAATCAACAGGTTTTAGAGCTGCAGAAAAAAATCCACTTACTAAAGTTGCTTTAAAAAATCTTGAGCAAACTGACTGAAGTTACTTAAGACTACATTTGTGCTTCTCTAGTATATTTGAACTCTACATTCCTGAGGAAATCCAACAAGAACTGCACCAGGAATTTTACAGTAGTGAGTAAATAAACCAAGTAAATTGTGGTGGACCATATTGCTTCAGTTTGACTTTACAAAATTCCTGAATGAAGAGATAAAATGTCACTTTTGTACATTTGTTCTTTAAATGGTTACTCTGTGCAGTGACTTTTCTGGCGTCTCCTTGCTTGCACAAAGAGGCTTCAACCATTGGAATCAGGAGTTCCTGAGCTGTAAACTGGTGATGTTAAATTCTAGAGGCTTGTTAAGTATTTTAAACGTTAGTTTAATATCTGAACTAAAACAGGTGTCAGAGGTCTTTTCAGGACCTTTTCCACTGTGTTTTAGGGGCTTTTTTTTTGGCATGCAGCTCCTTTTTTTACCAACTGCAGGAATACAAACAAAACCTTTTGATGAGAAAAGCCACTTAAGTGAAATGAGGAATGCAAGCAGACATGTTTTGGCTACAGTGCACATCTTTAAAGTATATAGGCATTATTATACAATTCAACTGCATTCATATGGGTATCAAGCATTCTTTCAAAAGCTGGGCCTTGAGCCTGCTCAGAGATATGCACCAAATTTTTGTGAGTATATATAATTAAATAGTGTGTAGATATGTTAATAAATGGAAAGGGTAAATTAATTTCATTGTGAAAACCAAGCCTCCACAGAGCCAGAAAAATCATCACGCACTAATTAACCAAAACATTTTTGAGATGTCCTCTTTTGTATTCTAAGGAAAATTATCAACAATTTGCAGCTTCACAAACCTCACATTTTGTTAATCAGTGTAATTACTTACCAAACAACAGACTCATCTGCCTGTTTATGGCAACTAGGCATTAAATAGATGCTTCTGTATTTTATTCTTCATACTTTTTGTCCCCTCTAGCCAACACAACCACCCTCATGTCCCATCTCCTTCCATGCAGATCAGCACTTAGCCTGGAAACTTTGTCCTGGATCTGCTGATGCAGCTCTGAAACAAGCAAACTCCCAATGACTTCTTGGAGGATTTTATTAGCATTGGATCACCATGTCATTCTCAAATGAACTTGAGTATATCCTTAGGACAAGTGAGAGCCCCTGATCCAACCAAGATAATGCCATGACTCCCTTGTAATTCCAAATCTTCCATGCAAAGCTCGAAAACACTTCAGGCTTTATGCAGAAGACAGGAAGAGGCTCCACTGAGTACACTACTGGTAATTATGCATGTTGTGTGACAAGGCACACTAAATGCATGTAAAGTTAGCCTAAAAAAAAATTCATATTGTGTTGTTCGTGAGGCTAAAGACCTTCAGGGCAAATCTCCCTTTAGTTCCCTTAAACTACATTAGCTCAAAGCTCATTTTGGTGGAAGATGGAATTTATAAAATTATGGGTTTCAAGACAGCAAAAATTACAGCAGGCTACAAATCACTGGAGCAGTCTTTCCTATTTCAGCTTTGTAGTAAAGTTTACTGTAAACTACGCAATTAGAGGAAATCCTGCTTGGATCATACTGGAGTACAATAGTTGAATGTTAACACATTTATTATCACCTGTCACATCCCTATGAATGCATCATTGTGAACATGCGTGTGGATCTAGGACAGCATCATTAATCATTGTTCCAAAAAAACCCACAGTAGTTAATTATTTGTCTCAACATATTGCATTTAAATTATCCTCCTCATTAAATCAATTATGAAACAATGCAACTATCCTAATTGAGCTACTAAGAACGAGAACATTGCTACAAAATAGAAATGGAAAGATACTACCAAATGCCATCCTGATTTTCAAGTACATACAGTGTATTTCTTTTACTCTTTACCAGAATTCATACAGCTTGGGAATTAAATTAGTGAACCTTTCCAGGGTGTATTAGCTGGGGTTTGGCAATATGCTGCCTTTGTTATGTGGCTTTTTACAGCTTGGAACACAAGCAGAATCTACTCATGTGTGCTTGTACTATAGACTGTAAACATATCTTATGATGTAAAGGAGTTTTTAATACTTCCCAATGAAATAAGGGAAACAATGGCAGCTATTGAAACCCTTATGTTTTTGAAAACATGGTATCTGTATGTTTAACTCGTTTTCTCAAGAGTGGCATTCACTGAAGCAAATATTAACTTGTGTACATCTGAATTTATCTGCCCTGGGCTCCCCTTATAGTAAGCAGGCAGAAACAAACAGTTTTAAGGTGTAGTTCATCTGACTTATTTTAGATACCTGCTTTGGGATAAGATGAATCATATCTTAGAAGTACCTATTCTTTTTCCGTTTACCCAAAAGAGAGACCAAGACTTTTAGGTGTCAAATTAAGGACGTCTGCACTTCAGTAATTTAAATTTCAGCCTAAGACCCATCAACCTGGTGTATAACACAATACAGGCAACATGAACTTGAAAGCTCAAAGGGAACAGTGAAGAGATGCCTTTGAGTTTTTACACCTGCAGCATCATGGAAGTTGTGAAGCTATACCAAGGACTTGATTGTAAGAGTGGTGGGACACAGCCTAGCAAAGTGATGCAGGAGATACCCGGAAAACACAGTGCAAACTCTTCTATAGATGGAAATAGTCTTATAGACAACAATGACTACATTCGTGGAAAAGATGGTCCTTCCAAATGCTAATAATTTCTGTTAATATTTTCCATTTCTTTTAGATTTTCTTTTGCTTTCACAAGATCCCCATAAAAATATAAGTATTGCAACTGCTGTTGTTGGTCTTTCTGTAGTAAAATTCTACTGTGATGTCTTACGGCAGTACTAATTTCATCAGGTACATGAAATCACTCTAACCATTTTGAAGTCTCAAATTTAATGTCAGCTGGAGCCTGATTTAACATCAATATTGTTGCAAAATGTTTTCTTATGCTCCTTACTCTTTCAGAAAGGAAAAATATATTATTTAGGGAATTTTTTTTGCCATCTCTAGCACTTGATTTTTTTTTTTGAGGTAAAAACATTGTAAGGATGATTCACTTCAGCAGCAAATCTATCCCACCTTCAGTACTAACTTGAGCAATTTTTGCTTCTTTTTCAAGCAGACTGGTGTCTGTTTTGAGAAGTGCATGAAATCTTGTGTGAACAGTGCCCAGAGCAGCTATCTGGTCTGATTGACTCTTGTTTTCTCAATAGGGCCACCTTTCCATATAGGTAGCTTAGACTTAATAGCCTTCTACTCTGGCAGAAACAAATAGTCCCTTGCAAAATGTAGAACTGCATAGTG
Organism: Leptocoma aspasia; assembly: GCA_013399835.1. Classification (NCBI taxonomy): domain Eukaryota; kingdom Metazoa; phylum Chordata; class Aves; order Passeriformes; family Nectariniidae; genus Leptocoma; species Leptocoma aspasia. Next base: position 306,434 of record VXAX01007432.1, on the reverse strand, counting down.
TGGGGCAGCCGATTTATTTTTACTTTTCTGTTTCACATCAGGGTACATCAGCAGCATGGCTAATATCTTGATATTTAGAAGTGAAAATCTCATTCTGAGCATTGCCCTCCACTGAATAAGAGCTATTTCCATCATCTGTTCCTGCATAGCAGTTATTGGTAGGTTCCTTTCTCATCTACCTGACAAAATGCAGCAGGAAGATCTATGTAATTTTTTACCTTTTGCAATTTCCAGAATAAAATTAGACATGTTACATATTTTGTTAGTTTTGTGGGTTTTATAGAGGGTTTTTTTGATTTCTGTTTTTTTTTTAAAGAACAGCAGGGTCCCAAAACAGCCCCATGCAAAATGAGCTTCAATATATAGTGGTTTTTTGTCAACAAAATTTTAAAATAAGTAGGGCAAAAAAAAAGAAATCTAAAAAATATAGTTTCCTTTCATAGAAACCATAGTCAATGTTAATTTAAATGTATATTTTCTATACATCTGTTGTAAATTCCATCATCCAAGTTTTCTATAAAAACTAACATTTGTCAACAGTTACCACTTGGTGCTATATAGCACTTCTTTAAAAATATTTGGAGATACCTACTGTGCACTAACTAATGTTGATTGTTAATAGCTTTTATTATATGTGGTCTTGTTACTGGTGAAAACATGATGAACTTTAGGAATAATTTCATGCTAAATCACAACTCATTTGATTTTTAACAGCATTGTAAATAGTTACATTAAACTTGCAAAACAAAACTCTAAATCCAGGGAGGAATAAACTGTGTAGAATTAATTGACTTGGGAATGGTTTATTTTCCTCACTCTCTGCACACACTAAAATTCAGCTCACTGTGCATTTAATAAGTTGATTACAATTACAGGACATAGGTTGTTAATTAGGAACTAAACATCACTTTCCACAAAGGATTGACGTCCTTTTACATAAAATATGCAAACTAATATTTTGTGTCAATAAATGTCGAGTTTTGTGGACATGGTAGCAAAGTGAATTTGTCCGATCTGCCAGATTTACCAAATTGTCAGATTGCTTTTGGATTGAGGAGGTGCAGACTCTTTGTGAGCTTCCCACAGACAAAGGCACACTGATCCTCAGCGCGCTGACAGCAGCAGAGGCAGTTGCTGCTGTCCTCCGTGCGAGGAGGTTTCAGCCCAGAAGGCAGAAACATTGGCTGATGCGAGGGAATAGGGGAAGCCTTGTTAGCGGGGCTCTTTCCCAGGAAGTCAGGAGCTGATCAGCTCTACGCTCAGCAGGAGATGTCAACAAAGTCTATAGAAATTATGATGGGCGTTTCAGATTACATGAAGAAATTGTGACTTTCTCAGAAAGGTCATATGTAAAGCATTCTACTTAAATACGTTCTCCTCAAATTAGATCAGCAGTTTACACAATAAAATTTATTTTAGACATTGCTTCTTAACAAATAACTGGAAAAAAATCTGTAAAAGATGCTTTAGAAAGAAAGCAGAAGTCAAAGCAAGGGGGAAAAAAAAGAAAATAACTTAAACAACTTAAAATCACAAAAAAAGAAAGGGAAAAGTCCTGTTCCTCTTTCTGCTGGGAGAAAAATCAGAGGGGATATTATAGTGGTGGCAATAAACACAGCATTTTCAATAACTTTGTTGTGGCAAAGAGGAAAAAAAAAAAAGCAATCAAACCCTCCTGCTGCCTGAGGCATGCTCCTGAGCAAAACCCAGCTCCTCAAGCTTGGGTCAGGGAAGACAGGATTTGGCTCAACAGGATGCATGAGTGGATTAACATGACAAATTAACTGTTAATCTGAGTAGTAGCCAACTATATAATAAACTCCTCATGAACACTACCTTAGCGATTTGAACTCTCATCTCCTGGGGTGTTTTGAGTTTGGAGGGTGAATATGAACTAGTCCCCTGTCAGAGGCACACGTAGTTGTCATCTAGGTGAACAAACAGAGATAAATCCATCCCACAGCCTTCATTCTGTAAGAGCATGGACAAGGCACTTCAGACTTTGGAGCTGAAAGAAAGAAGCTATTTTGGTAGGGGAAATGAGTTGGAGGGAAGTGCTCACAGCCTGCCACTTTATCCATGTTGGCATAATAGCTGCTAGCTATTAATGTTTTTCCTCTGGAGAGCTCTGACTAGCTTTTTTTTTTTTTTAAAGCCCCAAAAATTATTACCCTATAATTTGTTAGCAATTGGTTATCAAATCAGTAAAAAGTATTTTAGGTATCATTGGAAGATTTCCTTTACTTCTTTGGAAATGTGAATTAATCTGACAATTCCCTGAACGCACCTCTGTTTCAGTTTTTTGCAAGTTTGGGTTTACTTTTCTTGCAGTCAGTAGAAAACCTCCATGAATATAACTAGAGAAAAAGGAATATCAACCACATTAATTTGAGTTCAAGTTTTGCAATTTATATCAGTATAGAGGAGAAAAAAGATTGCAAATAATACTTCAATATAAGTTTCAGTTCCAAGGGTTTATTTAATTTCAATAATTTAATTTTAATTTAAATGAAAAGCAACAACTCAATGTGACTCAAACGCCAACAAAAACAGGTACCTTGGACATAATTACACAAGTAAATCTACTTTTGCCTTTGCCGAGTGCTTGGCTCTATCAGTTTAATGAGAATTTTATTCTGAGTGATGACTGCAGGACTAGGTTCTCCATCTCTAATAACTGAATGTCTCAGATATATTTCAGTCTTACAGCTAGTTTTCATCCCTGCATCTCTATATATTTACATTAGCAAGCTTTTATTGCCCAATAAAAAAAAGTATGCCAAATTTTGCCTGGACACATAAAGTGCAAAATACTGCAGAGAAATATGTAGCCAGTATTGTGATAGAGAGTTTTTCATTTGTACAGTAAACTATTTTTAAAATTATGCTTTAAACAATGTATACTTATAAGGGAGGGCCTTTGCTTTTATTTTAAATTCAAAAAGATTCAAGAATTGCATTGTTCTCAACATTTGAAGCATTTGTTTTGTTTCCCATGATGTAGGAAAACTTGGTGATGCGTTACAATTAAACAATGCTAATGTTATTAAAAAAAAAAAAAGAAAACAAAGGAAAATATGAAAATGAAAGAAAGAATATGGCTTTTGGAAAAAACAAAACCAAAACAAAACACCAACTAAAAAATAAACCCAAAACCAAAAAACACCCACCCAAACCAAAACCCCAAACTCAACAGGTTGCAAGAGAAGAACAAGAGTAAATGTTCATTTCAACATAGTGATTTATAGGGAAAGGCTCAGCAGCTTACATAAAACCAAAAGGGGAAATAGTCGAACATTGGGTCAAATCTCCATTCACATGTTTTGTAATAAAAGGCTGACTGTAGCCTTTGAGCCTTGCTTCCAGTCACAGATAATGGCAATTGCAGAGCAAGGCTAATAACAGGATTTAGCATAAATCCACCACAGGAAGTGAACAGTTGTACTGGCAAATAATTAGCCATGGAAGTTTTTATGGCAACATCAGGATGCTCTCTGTGCTTTAAAGCATTGTCTGCAATTGTGCTCAGGAAAAAAAAAAACAAACATTCTTCTCCTTCCTTGTAGAAGACTTTTACCTATAGATAATTTTTTTACAATATTTTAACCATCTTCTCCTTATTCTAATTTAGTAGCAATAGTGTAAGTATTGAATTCGCATTTGAAGGTTTTTCAAAAATGCTCTTTTCTTTTCTTCTTTCCCCTCACTGATGCTTTTTATTGCAAGGTAAATTGTGTTTATTTTGCATGGCTAACAATTGGGTTCAAAGCAACACTTTGATCTTGAACCCCTGCCAGATTCCAAGAGCTGAAAGCCCCCCTGTGCAGTAAAGTAGACCTGCACTCACAAAGCCTGGCTAATTTGCAAAGGAATGTCAAAATTACTGGCACAGCTGACTACTGTGGTGCAGTACAGTCTATAGTTTTCCTAATGAACAGAGATCTGCTTTTCTCCATATATTTACTTGTCGCTTGTTAGAAAATTAATTTTGCATTCTCTAGACAAGGAATTTCTGTCATTGTATTAAAACAAACAAGCAAACAAAATAAATAAAATTTAAAAAACAGACCAGCAACTGTGGAAGTTTTACTTTTCATAAAAGATAATCTTCTGGTAGCCAATGCAATTAGATCTGAAGAAAGCAGTCTATCAGTTCCTTTGCATTTTACAAAAATTGCAAAGAATTCAAAGAATTTTAGCTAGGGAAGAATATGCAGGTTCTATGTAAGTGCTCTGAATACATTTCTGTACCTTTTGTTGTAATCCATTCTGCCTAGTGAGAGTGATATTCCTTCTCTTGGAAGGAATTACATTGATGAAACTTACATTAATGAAACAGAACAAAACTCCATCTCATTTCCATTGCCTTTGTGGAGGAAAAAAAAAACAATCCAAACCTAAAAAGCCCAAACATATAAATAAGCAAAAATCCCCCCAAAACTCAAACCAACCCAAAAACAAACTTTAAAAAATGAAACAAACAACGTCCCCATGAAACAAACAAACAAAGTCACTGACCAAAACACCTGTGAGGAGGCTGTTTCCTTGGTGTATTCACTCAGAATTTAAGAAATCAGAATTATTTAAGATAGGGGTAGAAATTTCATGCTCAATTGTTTGGTATGTGCATCACTACACTACTTCAGAGAAGAAAAGCAATGACAAAATCCCTGGATGCTGAATCACAATGGAACTTGAGAAACAGATGTTCAGAACTGCACAGTGGCTGTCTATAAACCTGGATCTGGCTCTGTAGAGGTCAAGGAGAGTGCAAGGTACCTCAAACCTCCTAAAGACTGCAAATCATGACTGCAGTGATCAGCTGCATGCTCAGCCTGCACCATGGGATACATGAAAGAAAGAAAATACCTATAAAGCTTCCATGCTTTTCAGAGTTTAGACTGTTCAGCTGCTAATGAAACTGTAGAGTATTCCTGTATCGGGTTTTTTTTTTCTTTTTTTTTTTCTTTTTGTGCAAATAAGCAAGATTCACAAACGGATGGAGAAAGGAAATAGTATTGGCTATAATGCCACAAGTAAGGAACTGAGGCACAGAAAAATTACCAACAGGATTTTCAGAAGGATTAAAGCAGCATGACTTTATTGACTGTGCTGCATTAACATCAAATGTGGTTTGACCCTCAGTGATTTCTTCAAAGTAAGACTGGAAGCAGAACAGGAACCAAACCCAGGTCAATACTCAAGCCACAAAACCATAATTACTCTCCTTATTTCTTTTCTATATTTAGGAGGAAAAAAAAAATAGTGACACATGTGCCTGTAGGGTGACCTGTCATGCTGCTAAGTGTCTACTTATGCAACTTCAGTCCCTCTCATTTTAACTAACTCTAATTTTGAATGCTGTCTTTGGCATTGTGCCTTGGACTTCTCACAAGGGTTGTTTTGTCGTATTTTTTTCTTTATTTTCTTCCTCTTTTGAGAACGGAGATAGTAAATGTGAATAATTATTTCTCCATAAAGAATAGAGCTTTTGTAGTCACATTTGGCATCGATGTGATTTCTCACTTTAAAAAAGTTTAGATGAAACCCATGACATTTATACTATGAAAATCCATAGGAATCCAAGTGAAACATTCATTTGAGCTTCCATCAAGAAGTAATATTTTGTAATGTAATGTTCTGTTTATGGGACTTGTTTTCTGTTTCAAGTTTTTTTTTGCATTCTTGAAGAATTATGCTATGAACACTAAAGTTAGTCATTCCATTTTTTGGATGATACATACAAGATATCTAGATCAAACTGGGAATTGAATAAGATAATTTTGAAAAAGATAAATTTGTCTCAGGACAGTTAGAGAAATATAGTTTCCATTCAAGGGGAATGTGTAGAGTGTAAAAGTTCTGGAATGCAGTGTATACTGTGTCTACATACTTAGAGAGGAAGAGAACAGAGATAAGTCATTCAAGGAATGGAGAATAAGGTCAGATTTTGAATTCAAAACTCACCCACAAGCTTGTACCACAAGCAGTAAGCGGATCAATAACACTATAACTTTTCTGCCATGTTTTATGGCTAGCACTGTCTGTGAAGACTGAAGTGCATCTTTCTTCTATTAACTGCAATTATATGTATAAAAGCATGTTTTCCTCAGCATGTAAGATTTATATCTATAAATTCAGAGTTATATTTACCTGCATTATAAAATAACAATAGCAATAATATCTTAGTGTGCATTTGCAAATGCTGCAAAGTCAGCAGAATTGTGTTGGAAAATACATCAGTGTCGGGAAAGAGCCAGCCTATTTGCTAACAAAAGAGTTACTGACAGTACCTTGGGTATGTAGAAAAGTACTTTTAGACTGTCTCTGTTTTCCCAAGATGAGTCTGCTTGGTGGTTTCACAGAATATTCTGATTTGAATGGGATCCACAAGGATCCATATCTTAAGTAAAGGACACATACAGAGATTGAGCCCATAACCTTGGTGTATTAGCACCATGTTCTGACCAGCTGAGCTCATCTCAGGATGACATTTGGTGTCATGATGAGCAAGTCTGTGTTGGTATGCCTGTTCTTTAACTGCCACATGGGTTTAATCTGTTTTTACTATGGAAGATACTGTAGAGAAGTTACCTGAGATCCAGGCAGCCTAAGTCCTGCACCAGCTGTGAGCTTATTTAACCAAGTTCTGAAAATTAGTATACCTTGTGTTTTTGTTATTCAAATTTGCCTTTTATATCTTAACGTATAAACTCAGAAAAAATGTCACCTTAGACAAAAGTGGTACATCAAATGCAGGAAGATTCTTATGTTGTTCATTCTATTAGCATTAATTGATTATTTTTAAATTTATGTAGGATGAATTTTCCTAAAGTGAATGTGTTAGAATAAAAAATGGGAAATTCCATGAAGAAAAAGAAATTTATTTTCATAATTTCTTCCATAATTAAATGCATCTGCAATAAAAAAAATCATTATTGAGAATTTTTTAAATGAAGTTCCAAAGAAAATGTTTCTCTATGATACAGCAGTAAATATTTTTATAATAATTTGTAAAAAAAGTCAAGTGTTTGCTAATGAAGTTTGTCGGTAGGGAAAAAAAAGCCAACAGAATGGTAAATGTCAGTACAATTCATCTAAAGTGGTCCCTGTACCCTTTGATATAAGTCAAGCAGAAATAATATATATTATGAAATATCAGGACAAACAATTCAGGCTACACTTTAAGGATGAGAAATTATTTCAGTCATTGTCATCTAAGAAAGGACCACAATAGGAAAATGATTCTGGAATTTATGAGCAGGAAATATGAAGTAGCTGTAAGGGGATCAAATTTCCTCTGGTGCAGCTATTGCTGCAACCCTGAGCCCAGACCCAGAATCCACACCTGAAGAATGTGTTATTGGAGGGAGCATGCACTAGAAGCAAGACAAATACAGAAAAGGACAAATAAGTAGGAATTGGAAACTGTGTGTTATTGCTAAAGATTTAATGAGGTCTTGTTTATAGAGGAGGGATTTTCAGCACTGTATGAAGTGAGAGGACGACAAGAGACAGCCTTGAAATCCAGCAGGTTGTTTAAAAGCAGTGGCAGTTATCCCCCAAGATAAAGCTCGCTGACACTTGCAATGTACCACATCTGTAACAGGATTTGAGGGCTCTCACAGCACAGCTAGTGGGCTGGAAGCAGGTATCAATCCAAGAGGACCCCACAGCTCCAGTGAAGAGGTCACATGGATCATCACAGCAGGCCATCAGCCCAGTGCAGCCAGCTGATGTGCATGTGTGTGCTCAGAACAGTAGCTGTGCAAAACCTCAAGGATGAAGACCTCCTCTGTGGTGTCTCTTCTCTCTTTTCCAATGGAAAAAGCGATCACTGCATCCTGGAGGCAGGATTGAGGGTCTCAGGTACATAAAGCAGGATCTCCACTCACTTTAATCTCTTCGTCTAATTGCCAGCAGAGAGTAACAAGGATCTCAACAGGGCAACTTATCCCATCCTGGCAAGTGTCAAAGCTAGACAAGAATGCTCCACTCAGATATTGACTTACCATAGCAAAGAAGGTAAAATGAGTTGTGTACAAAATGAATAACTGCTACATAAGTCCAGCTGCTGATATCCTCAGAGAAATAAGCCCTTTTTAGACTCAATTCATCTGGCCTGCTTGAGATATGTTCTCTAAAACGAAATTAATCACGTGGAAGAATTACATAACTGGAGTCTTGAAAACTAGTTTGCCCTGTATATAGCTGCATTTTATCAGCCAACCTTCACATTAGGTGTCTTAAATTTAAAATACTAAATGTAAAGACTACAAATCCCACCAAACATGAAATAATTTTTACTTTTAGGTCTTTGTCTTTCAGGACACAGGTGGTATCAAAGAGAAGATAGTGAACAAAACTCACAGAAGAAGGGTTGGAAAACCACAGAAGAGTGGCTTTACCTCTATAAAAGAAGGAGAATTAGTGGCTTAGAATGATACAGGAGATGGAAAAAAATAAAATAAAATTCTTCCTGTGAACCCTCACTCCAAGACAAATCAACATTAACAAGTGTCTTTGACAATCTGTGCATGCACTGACAGCTGTCAGGATGCATTCACAATAATTGTTAGGAATTGGCATTGAACCTTGAATTACATGAAAAAAGAAAACTAGTTAAAAATTTTAAAGAAATCGTGCTGAATATAAAAGCATATAATTGACAAAACTAGGAGGCAAAGCTAAACAGATAATTGCTGCTTTTGTCTTGAAACTATTATAGTCAGATTCATTCAATTTGTCGTATACTTTATTTGAGGTTTATTTGTAATCTCATGGTCTGGTCTTACACAAAAACTTAGTTTAGAAATTCATCACGTGAATTCTGAGAAAACAGATAAGCACTATGAAAACATTCTACCCTGAAAATTTACTTAGCCCTGAAAAAGAGGACTGAATATTAGTGAATAATCTTTTTCTGAAGTATTAACTTCAGTAGCAAAGAAAACAAGATATCTTTGAGACAACTGGTAGTAAATAAGTATTTCTGTAAACTAAGAAGCTGTGTAATCTAACTGATTGTATGCATTTCAAAACTAAAGACTGACTTTACTTATATATAATTGGAAGCATCAGGATCATTCCTCAACTCTGAGGCCACCTGATATGTAAGAGCCCACAACTATATTGTCTAATTCTCTTATTCTTTAAAACTCAGTCCTTCACCTTTTGGGAGTTGCTAACTCTCCAACCAGGCCCAGAAGCTGTTGGAGGATCCTGTCACAGGAAAAAAATATGACAGGAGCAGTTCTAGCAAAGCCACAGTACGGCTGACTGCAGTTCCAAGCCCACAGGTCCTTTAATTAATCAGTATAAAATGCAATATTAGAGCTCAGTGCTCTAAACAATCACCACCACACAAGTTGTTACTTCCACACACACTGATGATTCCTACAAGGGGTGATTGGGCTGGGTGTACAAGTGAGCTAAACCATGTGAGTATGTTTGCATGGTGAAGACCATGCAGCACTGAGCTTGTCCCAGGCACAGTGAGCAGAAATTAAATGCTGTAGCTTCTGTTTCTGNTATATATTATATATTATATATTATATATTATAAGTAGAAACACAGTTTATGCAAACCCCACATTTTTAAAGGGTAAGGAACACAAATCACAGGGAAAGCAAAGACTAAGGCTTGTATTTCAGCTAATATATTCCTTTGCCTCTGAACTGGTTCCCTTGAGACACTGTTCTGTAGGTTAATAATACTCACAATTAGAAAGTGTTTTTCTGATATTTCACCTAATTATACCCATCCATAATCTCTTCCTCAAAACCTCTCCTCATTTTACCTCTTTGGCATCCTCTAAACAAGTCTTTTCTTTCAGCTTGGTCTTTCAGCTAAACAAGCCTTTTCAGCTCAGTAGCTGGCTATGTAATACCCCACATAACTGGAATCCAAATCTGCAAATTGCTGAGCAGCTCCAAATTTCCTTAATTTATAAAAGGCAGTGAAGGTTCTTACCTTCTCACAACTTAATCCTCACAATTAATAAAAATATAAGCATTTAAAATGAATAAAATATTCATTCTTGCTGAGTGTGTAAAATATCTAAATACATAAACTGGTTTCTTTCCAGCCTTCTCTTGCTCCATGAAAGGACAAAATTACAATTTTGATAATAATTATTATAAAATATTTCTTTTCAGGAAGGTTTATATCTACAGTGTTTATGTTCTGGGAAGAATATAGTTTACTCTGATAATCTTCTGGGAAAACAGGACCCTTAATTTTAAATGTTCAAAAATAAATCTTTCACTAATACTTACAGGCCCAATTATGTGCAGGTGAATTCCACAGCTCTTGGGATAGATTCTTACATATGCCAGCTTGCACAAATTAAAGACTCTTACTTTAGCAATACACTAAGCTGCAGTATCTTGAAAAAAGGTGACTATAATTTTTTTAGACATTGTTCAGCCGCCACTAAAAGCCCTTTTCTCCTGTTTCTATTATACTGCCTGTACTAGAGAACAAAGCTGTCCCCAGTGAAGATTTTAAGGTACATTGCTTTTCCATTGTTTTTAGACATCTAAAGAGAAAAGACTTCAAGCTCTATGCTTCTGGGATGTGGGGACACAGTCAAATTTAGTGCCTCAAAAAGATAAACCATATGTTTTGAAAGAAAAAGCCAAACAGCTAAAAATAAAGGTGCATGTGCATAAATGTGCATTAAACTTCTTAGATTTCTTCCCTTCTTTAGATTTTTGGCAAACTACAGGAGAACGATTTCTCATGTCAACCAGAATACCTTCTGGAGTTTCCTGCTCAAGAGCTGCAAGTGAAAGCTGTGTTTGCTATAAAATTAGTAATTATTCACATGAACAAGGGCGTAGAAAATGCTTCCAAAATTGTCACTAATTCCAGACAAAAGATGAGAAGCCTGTAAAGTTTTTAGGACTCTGACAATGGCAAAGTTGAAAGACCTTTCAGATAGATCCCTAACCACTCAGGACCTTGGAAACACTTGGGGTAAATCCATGATCAACTCAGTGGTGAATTGTGTTCTGTGTATTCAGGACTGGCAGAAAAAGTGGATGAACACACAGGTAACAGAGCCTGCTGCCAATGACACAAAATTATTGAGGACAGTCAAAGCTGACTGAGTAGAAATGTAGCAGGATCACAGGGTAATAGGGTTTCTGAGGAACAAAACATCAGGTGAAATTCAATCTGAGTAAGCAGAAAGAAACATAGAAGGAGAAAAATAAACCTAACTAAATATACACTTTCAACTACATATTATCACCCAGGATGACACTGGAGTCATTACAGACAGATTTTTAAACAATCTTTAAGTACTAACAGCTATAGAAATGCAATTTTAATGTAATAAAATACAAGAAAAAATATTTTGAAAAATAAAAACATCCTTATGCTATGTTATAAATCAACGTCATAGTCCCATTTGGGCATTTTTTTCCGAATCTGGTCACCTGTCTCATAANTTTCCTTTCCTTTCCTTTCCTTTCCTTTCCTTTCCTATCTGTCACCACAGGAAGACAAGGAGGCAAAGGTGCTGTTGGATGCAACTGTTGTGGAGGACAGATGCTTGTCCTCTGACTCAGGAAATGCTTTAGCTGCAGAAAGGGAATACTGTTACTGTGTATTTTCTGTTTCCTTACACTTCCTCACTCAAGCAACCTTTACTAGGCACTGTTCCCACTGATTCCCAATTTGCATATGAGAGTTTCATTGCTCCAGGCCAGTGCCTGACTGTGTATTTGAGCCAAGTGAGGAAAATATGGACCTTATAGAAATTGTTAAAATGTTTGGCTTAGGATTGCATAGTCTGTCTCCAACACATGCTCCATTACCACAAGACTGCCTTTCCAATGCCCTCTTCTTCCAAGCTGAGCAGATCCTGGACACCAGCTCTGCAGGGAGTTGAGGGCCTTCTTTATTTTCCTTTACTAAGAGTGCTATTTCAGCTGTCCACAGGCTCAGCCACTCAGTGGCAAGATATAACGAAGATGGATTTGGGTGGTGAGAAACAAAGACAAACATTAAAACTCTCTTCCTTATCCTGCTCCCAGACTCAACATCAATCCTCCACTAAATTCTCCTCTATCCTGCCCAAGTGCCACAGGCAGAGTGGGTATGGTATGGTCAGTACAGAGCAGTTTCTCTCTTCTGCTCCTGCCCACTCACATCCTTTCCCTGCACCAGTGTGGGCTCTCCATGGACTGGGGTGAATGAGGCACATCCTTCTGTCATCTTGGAGCTCAGAGAAAGGCATAACTGGGTTGGCTGGTGAAGGAACTCCTGGGAGGTCACTGGAAGGTCCCATCTACCAGCTACTGTTAAAGATATGATGTTAGACTAAACCTACTTCAAATCTCAGTAAATAACCTTACTAATATGGATATGATTTAGATACAGAACTCTTATTTTCTAAGACTGTGTTTTGTTAGAAAACAGACTATATATATATATGTTTGAAAGGGAAGAAAAACACCACCAAATCACCATTCATATATCTATATATCTAGAGGTATATATCCAATTTATTGTCTATAAACAAAATAGGATAATATTTTCACATAAAAATCTTGCCCTAAATATGATTGTCTCAACAAAGTTTTCATTAGACCACCTTTATGAGCTTTTCTTCATCAAATAAGAAGCTGTTCTATCAACACAGCTAGAGATACAAGGAGAAAAGGTAACATGTCCTTCTGGAGCAAGTCTTCTAATCTGACTGCTGTACCATTTAAGCCACCTGCTATTTGATCCTTGACCTTGCCATGAGAAATTGTGTAGTAGTAGGTTGCAGAGTCACATTGGCAAACATACTGAAAGTGTACTCAGAGAGTGGTTGTTGATTAATTATGCATACTTCATGTCACTGAGATCTCTGAGCATGTCAGAGGACTGGAGACAGAAGGAGGTGTATTGTTTCTGATTTTCTCTACTACACAACATTCTCAGTTTGCACAAACAGAAGGGTCAATGCACCTTGCCGTTTTTAACAAAACCAGCAGATGATATGTTTATAGATGAAAACCTCAAAAATCTTATGTGAAATCAAACCAGTGAATTAGACACCCAAGCATCTCCTGACTACTGCCCATGGATGGTCAAGGTATTTTCAAGGTGAAGGAAGGAGTGTATATATATATATATATATGTATGTATGTATGTATGTATGTATGTATGTATGTATATGTGTACATATATATAATATCCTAGTTGTTCAAATAACTGTTAAAGAGGAAAGATCTGCAGTCTGGCGTGTTTGCACAGTGCTGTTTCTCATGTACCCTGAGAATCTGAACTAAGAAGATTTTGTGTGAGAGCACCATTTTCTCCTGAATCTGGTCTGTACTCCCAGGAGTGTACGAGTCATGGGGCCAGAAAAGCAGCAGGTAAGGAAGAGCTTGGCTCTGGAATATCGCTTTTTTGGGGGAAAAACTTTTAAGGAAGACCTGTGTTGTCTAGCTCCTCTTAATACCAATGTTTCTGTTCTATTTTACCTTACATTTCTACTGGATATAAAACATGAAACCACCTATACATAAGAAAACCCAACGAAAAATGTTACCCTGAACCATCATCTCACTGCCCCACACTGTGAAGCAGTAACTGCCCCACAAAAATAGTTTGCTATAGACAGAACCCCTTTTGGTTACCTAGAATGTATTGAATTAATAGACTTGTACTCCGTCCAGCAGTATGTCATATTATATTTACTTAGCTCTTTTAATTTCAATTTTTCACACCCTCAACGCAATTTTGTCCCCCATCTTTGTTCAAAAGAATCAAACAGACATTGAGCACTGCGCTCACGTGCTGCCTACTAGGACATCATCAACTCTTCTGGAAACATGCAAACTTGAAGATCTTAACAATGGATTACTTCTCCAGAAAGTGCACTGTTAGGTGGTTTTTTTTGGGTTTTGTTTTTTTTTTTTTACCATGAAATGTAATTTGCAGCTGTGTTGCTTATTCTGAAGTGATTAAAGCTCCCCATATTTCTGCACAGGTAACTTAATTTTCTGTCCTATGTAACTTAAATAATGTTAGCAAATAACTAGCAAATTTTGCTGCTTTCTTGGTTTCACTGAAAATGGGAGGGGGAGCAAGAGAAATGACCATAGAAAACTGGAGAGGACAAAGATGTTAAGAGTATATGGGAAAGCTGAAAGCCTAATGATTGAATCAAAGCCTATGCTGATAGATCACTAAAGATTTGGTATCTAAACTTTTGCCTCATTTTCTGAAACAGCACTTTCTAAACACAAATTGCTGCTAATGCTAATCCACCCGTCATTTACTATTTCAGCTCATTTGGAATACAGTTTAGTAATTTATTATTGATCACTGTGTTCAGATAACTCCTTTTCTGCACACTTTAAAACGTGATAATGCCTCATCACTATCAAAAGGTATTAAAACAAAACAGTCACCAGAAAGTCTAGGAAAAAGATAATATCATTCAAACTGTATTTCTCTAATTATGATGTCCTATTATAGACAGAAACATTTTTCCTTTTTACATAAATACTATTTTATATAGTTTTCAATCTAGTCACCTCATGTTATCCTTTGCAGATAAATAGAAGTGGCTCACAAAGAAAAAAGTAAGGAAAGAGCCTACAGCTCTTGCATTTCTTTAGCATCCCACACTAAAGATCTGTGTTGTGTCTCCTAAAATACCAAGAAAAGCACAATTAAGTTTTTAAGGATGATCTTGGATATGGGATGTTAAATGCTAAAGGTCTGCAAGTGATAAATAGACCTTTAATGCTTTAGCTTCCATTATTATGAGAACCAGGACAGGTTGACAAAAGAAGGTCTCATTAGACAAAAATGGAAATTGCTTGGGGAGAATAAAAGGAAGAAAACTGAAGGGGGAGGGGCATGTGAGGGGACCGATGGAGAAAGGCTGTAACAAAATGTGGGAGGAGGGATTAATCTGTTTAGGTGAAGCAGTAGGTAACAAAATGTGAAAAGATCACACAGGAAGGAAGATAGCTGCGAGGGATGGGGCAGAAAATTCCATCCTCTGCACCTTCAGTCTGCAGACTGAAACAGAGGTTAAGGTCCCAGGATGTCAGCAAGTCTTTGGCAGAAACTGCTGACCACAAGCAACAACTCTCTGGCTGGTTTTTCTGGTCTTACCAATCCTCTCCAGCAGTGACTCACTGAGAAGTTGTTCTGGCCTGAAGCTGTTGGTCACTGGTCTCCCACAGCCAGAGCTGGTAAAAGGGGACACCACTCTTGCTCCACTTCTCATTGTCTTAATATCAAAGACAATACCATCCCATTTAAAACCTCTTAACTGGTGATCAGAACAGGAAGAAAAGCAAACCCTGTTCCACCCTCTGTCTGGCAGAGGGTGACCCACAGCAAGGATTGGGTCTTCTTCTGTCAAATACCATTTGTACCTTGGGTGAATGAGGTTTTCCCATTAGCCTGCACAGACATATCTCGGGTTGACTGCTTGTGAAGTTAAAAATACAGCCCTTTTTTCCCCACACTAGCCTGATTTCTGCATAGAGGTGGTCAAAGAATTAGATAATAAGGCTTTTAATACAAAAGTAAAATTAAATTTCACCTCTAGAAATTTTTACTCTCTTTCTCTGCCCACCCCCTTTTTTCAGCTGTCCGCATTCCTCATTACTTGTAGAGTTCAGTAAGCAAATTTACTTTACTTTAGAGTAATCTTTAGAGAAATCTGTTTTAAGGAGGTTTTGGAGAAATATATTTTTTCCTAAGTAACTGTTTTATAGCATTTAGAAATGTTGCTGCATTTACACTTAGATAGAATCTGTTTTCTCCCAAATGATTAGTAAAGGATGCTTGCTAACAATAAAATAGCCTTTTCTTATTACTACAATGCAATTTTTCTCCTTTAACTCCATTAAATTTCAATTTGGTGCTGTTTCTTTAAACTGACCCTCCCTGAAACGACTGCAGTATTATTGATTCAGGTTCTGATTTTCTGATCTCACCAAGTATCACATTTTGCTTTCATGCAACCACAGAGCCACAGAATGGAAAAATACCCTGTTAAGTGCTTCCCTTCATGCTTGCAGTTAAAATCTGTCAGTTCCTTTGATTGATATCTCCATTGCTATCAAAGAGCAAATCCTCTAAAAAATCATGTAAAATGTGTGCAGCTACTTTCTAATGTGCTGAGTTTTCTGAAAAAAAATCCTGAGACACATGAAAATGTATGTCCTTTGTGCCCTTTGGAAAAAAAAAAAAGGTCCAGGAAATGGTGAAACAGATTCTTAATGTTTTTCTGTTAAAATGAATTTATGTGAAAAAATTTTAAGAATTTAAAGAAGGTTTGTCCCAATTTTAATTTTTGAGGACATGCTGAAACTATAGGTTGGTACCAGAGAAGGAGGCATGCTTTTGCTTGTGGCTATTGCAAACAAAAGTACGATAACCAGTTGTGGAGAATGCAACTCAGTGGGCAAACCCTTCTACAGAGAGCTTGTTACCCTATTCATCACTTCACAGCCACAGAGCACACTCACAAAAGCCTAATTCTTCCCAGAAATAAGGTGGCCATATCATATTTTCTTATTAAAGCTTCACTTTACCTAACCTTACCCAGAACCAACGTGAAACTGCAAATAGAAAATGGATCTTTACATTAATATTCAACTGCATAAGGCACTTATTGTTAAATTAGTTGGTTATTTTTATTTGTTGATGTCATTAGAGACCGACATTTTTTACTATGGAACTGGACAGACAGGATTAGCGCAAAATAGCATGAACTGGTTGTAATGAAATCCAAAACGGAGCAAAACTCCCCTGGACTTGTGAACTTTAAGTGCAACCTGTGCAGAAGACAGTTTCAAAGAACAACCTCTTCTCACAAAATTTTGGTAGAGAGACCAGAAGCAAACAGGAAAACCTACTGTTGAACAGAGGTAAGCTTTTATCTGTCTGGACTTTAATATTATCTGCATCCTCATGAACCCTCTAAAGACCTAGATCATATTAACTGTGGGAACACGCAGAGCGTCCTGGCTGCAGGCCAGTCAGGAGTTTTAGAAACAGCTACAAGTTAGTTGAAACAGGTGCATGTAATAAAGAAGCCTGAAATAAAGAACCAGAACAACTGGCCTGTGTCAAGTTGAAGTTACTGTTACACAGGACTGTTCAGAATTTTCACAACAAGTTTCAAAAACATCCAAATCTACACTTTGCTTTTTTACTTTGGAAAATTCATTCATTTGAAAAGTACAAACTGATTTATTTTCCACTTAGAGATGGACCTAATATAATGCAAAACCTTAACATTTTTCTAGAAACCTGTGCTGTTTGAATTGTTATTGTTGTATAAATTGTATAATGTTGTATAAATTTGACCTGTCTAGAAACAAATACAGATGAAAAATGTGTGTTTTAAAAGGCCAAGGAAAAATGCAGGCATCTGACCTCTTAGGCCAGAACAAAACCAAAAATCATGTACAGTTTCATATACAAGTCTATCCCATATGTTTGTAGAAAGCTCTATTTTATATGTAGGCAGAGGAGAAAAGAAGATAAGGAGCTCCATTGAATGTGTGGACATCTTCCTAGCTCAGACCAGACGTTATCTCTGGACAGGGTTTGGAAGACCTTCTCTGGCAAAAGATCTGTGGAAGTTTGTCCTCCACTTCCTATCCCAAGAATCTGAAAAACAAAGCAACACATTCACCAGTGAGTCAGACTACATTTTCTGGACATTGTAGCATGTATTTTCTTCAGTATGACCTTCTAGACGCTCACTTCGGCAGCACGAGTTTGAAAGCCCATGACATCCCCTTCCTCTGATCTGACACGCCAAAAATACCAGCAGTGTGTGAATCAACACACATACAGACCAAGTCACAAGAAATATCCAAGATGCAGACAAGGCCAAATTTTTACCACCTCTTCCACATAAATGTTAGATGTAAGAAGTGTCCAACAGTTTCCATCATTAAGATGTGCACCTGGGAAACAGTTAAAAAATGCTCTTTAAACAAAGCACTATTTAAGAGCACAAAGTAATTTACATAAGGAAGGATGCTGTGGTGAGTCAGACATTTTCATTAGCAAACAATTTGTCAGCCGTCAGAAACAGTTAATTCATTGGATTTGGTATCCTGGTGCTTTTTTGTCTCTATGGAATCAATATTCAAATCCTTCAAGGTTTAAAAAAGAAAAAAATTCTTTGAAACTGGTAATAAGTACTTCCTAGAAATATGTACTATTTATCTGGAACTGCAGTGTGAATAGCAATAAAAATAGGGTCTGGTAAAATCACTTGAGTACTATTGGACTTTTCCTCAGTTTAGAAGATGAAAGTTAAAGAAGTTTATGGATTAACTGTATCCATTTTTTCTATGGGATTTAAGGTAGTGTATTTTCTGCCAACATTTTCAACATATGGAATTAATGTTATAAATTTAATGATCTGGATGACATAAAACTAAGGGTTTTATGTTTTAAAACAAAAGCAAAATTCTTACAGAACCTTCTAGTTATGAACGTACATAAAGTTATGCAAGTTGGAGTTGTAAATATTGTAGCTTATTGCTCACATAACATAGTTTCTAACTAAAAAACTGTCACTGGAAGAATTCTATGCCCATATCTTTTTATAGCAGCATTAAAAAAAATTCCCAGTTAAGTCACCAATATAAAAAAATCTACTGTGTAGACAACAGATTTTTTAATAATTTTCCTGCCATCACCTTTGGTAAAAGAAAGTGAATCCAACGGCTTTCATGTGTCCAACACGTACGTCTGATTTTATTGCTTTTCTTCATATCTCCTTTTAACCTGGGACATAAAAACAGTGGCAACAGCAAAAGACATCAACAAACATCTAAAGATATCTAAGTATTTCTAAAAATCTCTGAAATGTACTCTCAGTGGGTAGCCCTCCACAGTAGAGGAACAACATAAGAGGAAATGCTTTTACTGATGTTCCTGTATGAGAAGGACACTTGGACATCGTAGACCCTTTTTTGTGTGCTAATGTTCTTGGGAGTTGTGCTAGAGGAAATTCTAACTTCTTGTAGGATTGCTTAAGCCAAAAAAGTGAAAGAATGGTGATTGAACATGAAGTCCACTTGCACTTCACTTTGGTGTTTTACAAATAGCACAAAATTTTGAGCTCAATAAAAGAGGGAACCCAGCAAGCCAAGGTGACAAGCCCAGTTTTGGTAGAAATAAGAGAGGCCTTAGAAAAGGCCATCCAAAATCCACCCAAAAGCAGAGATTTTAAGAGCATCTTTATAGAGATGGAGATATAAATTATAACAGGACATTTCTGGAACAGTAGAATGCTGGCTTCAGCAACAAAAGCCATAAGGCAATGAAAGAAATGGACAGCTGTAACATTGAAACACTTAAATGAAATAAAGTTAATAGCCAGGAACTGTCAGAAAGCAATTAAAAAATATTAAAACCACAGACATTATGCATAAAGAGAGGCAAAATATTTATAAGGAACGGGAAGCATCATTAATTATAACTACCTCAATTAGCTTCTTAGGATCATCAACTCTATGATTGCAATAAGGAACCTCCAATAAAGTAACATCTCCTCTTTAGGCAGGCTTCCTGTGTGCTCCTAGGAAGACAACTAATATGCACCCACTAGATGCCAGTCTATAATGTGGGAAAAGTTCTTCCTAGCTTGTAAAAGCATGTTTTGGCTCAAGTCCAACACAGAGTGGAAAACTTAGCCATAAGAAACAAGAAAAACAAACCCCAGAAAAAGGCAGATGGAGGCAAAGAAAATAGATATTAAAGGAAGTCTGGATGAAGAAATTTAAACTCTTTCCAGTTTAATTATGGCGTGCCCCTGCAAGTTATGGACAACCCAATGATACCATAGTGATAGAAGTTCTCAAGCCTTCCGACACTTCCCTCCTCCACAGGAGCAGCCAAATCTCCCAGTCAGAAGCTGCTATACCCTCTTGCAGAGCTATGGCTCCAGGTGCACCTTTTCCTGAGAAAAGCTCCAAGGAGTAAGAAGTAGAGTGCATTTGGCAAACCCCTGACACACAGCTGATATTTTCTCATACAGAGGGAGAAAAAGCTGTATATTCATGCATCAAGATGACAATTCAGGGAACCAGCAAAAGCTTAAGGGTTGAAGTTGTAGCTGCACACATGCAAGTGGTAGTACAGGTTTCCTGACTGCCAACCTGCTGGAAGTCAGAGATTCATACTGAGAAATTCAGGTTCCTTGCTCTTACCCTCTCTCATGATGTATATGCTACAGGAACTCCATAACCATGATTTTGAGTGAGGTGAGGGTGTCCTCTGTGAAACTTTGAGAATGCTGGACTTCTAAACTCTCTGACTAAACTGCTGCAGCACCATGGAGGTCAGGATGCAGAACACTTCCATTAAATGTATTAAGCAAAATGTGCTTCTGCAGCATGGAAAATTACATGATGAGCAATGCTTTTTTCCCATTTTCCACTTCATTATCATATTCTTCTTGTTATTTACAAAAAGGAAAGTATGATTTAACTTGAACACAAGAGCAACATTGATGTGGAAAAAAAAATTGTACTAGCCAAAAAGTTGCAAAGAGCCTCAGACCACAGTAACAGCCAGCCCATGTAGAGCTTAAGGAAACAAAAATATTGGTGTTCTTGGTGTAAATGTTCATCACAAAGAGTAGAGATACTCCAAAGGTGGGTACACAGAGTCAGTGTGCTGTGGTTGAACCCCAGACAATGTTTTTGCATCACACAATATTACTTCTGTGACCCACATCTGAATGTGCACATGTGGGTGGACACACAGTACCCATAGCAGGAGCTGACTTCACACACCAATAATGCTTTGGAATTCCTTACCACTGCCTTGGACTGTATCAGTGAATAATTAAGTATGATAATCACAATGACAGAATGATATATAGACTTGATAAAAATAAACACTTGATTTATTTTAACATTTTTGGTAATACATGCTTAGGTACTCAAAAAAGAAAGCTAATGTGACTCACCTCAAAAACCTCATGAACTTTGGGAGAGACAGCACAGAAATTTCAACCTTCAGCTGTCTGAGAGAGCATTGCATGTGTGCTTCTTATTTCACATTGTTACCTGAAAAATCTTCAGCAAGTATCAAAGTTGTAAGCATGAAAGTTGCTAAGTTTATGTCACTGATAAAAAAAGCAAACCTTGAATGCTATAGATTTTCTACATATGTCTGGCTAATCCTTCTTATTCAAAGTAGTAAACAAAATTTTAATTTATACTTGCTTGCAAAAAATTAAATAAAAGTAACAATCTAATTCAAACCTTCATAACTGAAAACCAATTATTTAAAGGTGACCTCATAATCCAGAAAAAACAAAATGTATCATCAAGATTATAGAACGCAAAAGCTGTCTCAATGAAAAAACTGGAATAATGAGCTTCAGAATGGAACTGCAGTTATAATGAAGGGAAGTTATGTGATAAAAATATGGAGATTAACTTCAGAGGGAAATTATACCAAACGCTTCTTTTCATTCTTTTTGATAATACAGCAGGAGTCATTACATTAAAAAAAATGAAAAGCAAACGAAACCAAAAAATGAGAAAAGTAAAAAAAGGAGAAGCTCAGCATTGTGTATAAAAGGACAGTGCAAAAAATGACCATAGACTATGCAGTTTAAACTGTCCTATTAAAAAGCATAAAGCATACCTGCTACATTGGTATACATACATATACATATTCAGAATATCTTGTCTCTACAGGCAAGTTATTCCATAGCTATCTTCAGTGGAGTCTCTTGCACATTCATTTGGGGATAATAACAATACAGTTTAATACAGGGCGAGACTGATTAGTTTAATTAACTCAGGCAGTTTCTAAGGAGTTGAATGCTAGCCTTACTTGCATGTAATACAAACCTGATGAAGCATTAGATTATAAAGAATACAAATTGGCTTAGTATGCCAGAGGTGCTAACGCTGCAGTATTCATATTGAAAGTAAATGGAGTTTTACTAGACAGCATTTCAGCATTTGCTGAACTAATTACATCTACAGATTTTTTCTTTAGAACTTTCCTTAATATCAGAATCTTCAAATATTTTTCTACCCATTGTGTTTGTTTGTTTGTTTGTTTGTTTGTTTGTTTGTTTGTTTTTTAATGAATATATGACAAAATGACAGAAGTGCACCTCTGGGTTAACTTGAGTTCAGAGCTAGAAATGGTGGAGATGTAGATCAGTGGTGACAAATGGAAATGGAGACAGAAACCCATGTGTGTTGAGATGGGTGGACTGTAGGGCTGTAAAGCTCTCCAGCACTTTCTGGGAGCTTCCTTCCAGAAACACAGGGCTCTTTTACAAGTGAGTTGTTAAATGCAATTTTTGGAAAATGTTTTACTGGAATAAAAGAAGTTTTTTTTTCTTCCCCTCTTAGTTTTATCTTTAAAGAGACTAAAAACAAACCAGGAAAACTGATAACCATAATTTGTTTTATTACTTTAGAGACAGAGACAGTACTTAAAAAATAAACAAGCAGCATATTTGACAAGTTTACAGGAAAAAAATACAGACCACGATGTAGTTTGTCACACACAACATTCCTTGGTAAGTTAGATAAACAGTTTATGAAGAATATTGAACATGAATATGCCAAAAGAAATGAAAGTTACTGTGAAAGCTATGATATTGTACAAGGTAAAACCTACAGCTATGTTACAGAAGACCTACAGTACTGTACGTGTACAGAACTGTGCAAAGCTGCCAGGTTTTGCTTCACTGAATTTCTGTAGCAAAACCAGAAAATCTTGCCTGTAGGGCCAGGACTCCTAAATGTGGAGACATAAGCATAATGCCTGAAAGGTGCAAACACTGTAAAGTGAAAAGAATTATTTAGGAATACAGACATATCTTTTGAATACAGAAGAATAAAATGAGGACATGGAAAATGGGCTAATGTAAAGTACTTTACAGCAACATGCTTTTCACCCCAGAAGAGACACCAAAAGCATGGCAGCTATATCTTTTGAAAAATTTTGGTGATGCACAATGACTGCACTGTTAGTGAACTTGACTAGAATAAATGGAGGCTGCTCACAAGACTCCTGCCAAGAATTGGTAATTGTTACAAATTAAATGGAATATTAGATGTCTTTGGTGAATTTCTGTACTAATGATCATATAGTCAGTCACTGATCAAGTCTCAGCATGGGAAACTAATTTCTCTTTGCCGTGTGCATGGTGGTTGGACTTTTAATTCTTACTTAGAGAAGAATATTTCTGACAAAGATTTTGCAAGTGAATCTATGAGAGTCCAGTTCTTATCACAATTGAATGCAAATCTTATTTTCTGACAAAGCTGACAGCCTCAGATACTGGAACTAAAGATCACCAAGCCTATTTTATTGGGAAAAAAGCAACATGAACTGTAACTCCAGAAACAGAAGAATAAAGTTCTAGGTTTGTGTTACACACTAAATAACAATAAAAACTTCTTGCCATAAGGAACAATCTAATGCTCTGAGATGTTTAGTGCTTCTTTTTCCTGAATGTACGTACCAAGAACGTAATGTGCTCTTATGTGCAAAATGAATTAATAAAAAAATTTCTTTTCAAGACTAATGCAAGAGGAAATCACCTTATCCAGATATCCATTTGTAACCTATGGGTTCTGTATTTTTACAGTAATGTCTATGTAATGAAACAGAGACATATAATCATTTAACACTGAGCTGTTGGGGTTGAAGAACTGGTATTTTCTCAGTCAAATAAACAAAGCACCATCATTACACTATTATTTCTGTCTTTTGCATAGTTCTGGGACTCAGGAAATCTTGATAAGGCACTTGATGTATATGTTACTGAGCTCTGCTGCATGTGTGTATACCCATGGCCTCATCACAGAGTAGCACCTGGACACACAAGTAGTCTTTGCACAGCCAAAGCCATCCTCAGCCCTCTAAAATAATTTACAGTAAATAGAAATATCTTTGGGTACCAAGTCCATTCTGTTTAGTGTTAACCTGTGACTTGTAAGGCAATGGTGTTCATCCTGCCCCTACTTGGCAGCCATGCAGAGATGAGGAAACCACCAAGGATAGGAAGAATTGATTTTTTTTTCTCCCTCAAGAAAGGCTGGTTCTGTTCTGCCTATAAAATACATTAAGCAAATTGGCTTTTGCACTAGATCAAGTCTGTAATCCATGGAAGAAACAGTGCTCAAAGACATCAATGAAATCATTGTGCTACAGCCTGTGGATATTGTGCTGCCTCTCTTTCTGGTACCAATCTCCTGGGTTGAATTGGAACCTGTATGAGCTCTCCCCATTATTCCCAGCTGGCATCTGACCTAAGGACTGCGATGCCTGGTTCATAGGCAGATGGACTCTCAAAAAAAAAAAAGATCCTAATTTTCTAAATTCATGAGCTGAGTAACCTGGAAATAAACAATTGGACCTTCCAGTACTTCCAACAGATGTAACAGCATGAGATATGGAGGGGTCAGTCATAAAAATTACTGTCTCATTCTTCTAGGAATCAAAGCATATCCAGGTATGACCTCAGTATTCAAGAAAGGCTCTAGTAGAAACTGGACTTTTGTTTCAGTGATATTAGATCTGATTCTTTCAGTGACACCTATGTTAAATGAAATAATTTAGGGCTATAGTAAAAAAAATTAAAAATTGGATTCTCAAAAGGCTAAAGTGAAACCAAATTACCTAAATAATGGAAACACTTCCATTCAATAAGAGCACTTCAAATTTTCTTACTCCTTCCTCTGGCACACAGAGGTATGCCTTACTATGTGCCCAGAAAACCACCATTCATGGCATGGCAAAGCATGTCACCACCCATCGTGTCAAGATCCTAGGCTAGGATCCAGAAAAAAAAAGATAACTCACCCTTCCTAAAAATCGTTGGAGATCTTATCCAAGAAACATTTTCAGAGTAAATGTAACACACCCACATGCTCCTATTGACCCCAAGCCACAAGTGAAACTTTATGTGTGAGTATGGCTCACTGATTTTACTGAGGTGTTTCATATACACATATGAAGTGAAGTGTGAAGGTACATCAGAGATCAGATTTAGAGCTGTTAAATGCTTTCATAAACTCACCGGTGCCTCTGGTTTACTGCTCAAACACAGCTGAGTCAAGCAGATGCAGGAAATTCAATGCATCCTGGACACACTGGATTCACACTTCTCCACGAATTAACAGTGCCTGAGCACCAGGTCTGGTGCAGTGTCAGATCCTGTGGTGTATGCCCTGCCATTGATAAGTTCACATATGGTCCCTCCAACGTTCAGCACAAACCTCCAGACTAGTATAATTTAGTTCACAGATGTACCGCAGGTCTCATGTGTTCTAGATAAAAAAGAGCTATTGCACATACTCAAAGTATTTATATATGCAAACTCATTCTTATGTGAGGGTAATGGAAGTTTGTCAGCAACCCTGCTCAGAAAGAGGCCAGAGGAGAAAGCAGGAGCTGTGAAAGGCTGACTAGTTGTAGGCTTGAAGTCATGACAGCTCTCATGGTAGATAGGTGAGTCAGCCAGACAAACATCAACAGACTCACCCAAAGGAAAAAGAAAACAGTTGAAATTAACCTGTGTTAAAGCTCAATATCTGCATGTAAAAGTAAGGAGTGGTAAGTATTATTTTGCTATTTTAAACGTTTTAGTCATAGGCAAAGCCAAGACCCTGATGTGGGAGGAAGGGCACTCAGAGCAAGCAACAGGCTGCTCCCTGAGGGGCTTACAGACTAAGCAGGCAGGGCTGGGGACAGAAGAAAGGAAGAATTGTTATCCACATTTTACAAGCAGAGTGCAGCAATGCAGAGAGATTAAATGCTTGGCTCAAGGTCACACAGGATGTCCATTTCCAGGGCAGACCTCTGGAAATGAATCTACGTTTCAAGGTGCACCTTCCTGTCTGTCACCCAGACAGGTTTAAGTCATAAAGAATAATAATAAAAAAAAATTAATTAAGAAAGTGCCACTTTCCAACAAGACTTATACAGCTTCCAGTCTAGAATTTCCAACAAAATTCTCAGTCTAGTAGCTAAAATTTCATTGCATCTTTGAAAATATAACCGTAGCTGTTTTGTCTCATGCTATAATATGCATACTGCCAAAAGCACTCCTTAACACTGTAATATTTTGCTCCATGAGAGGTTCCATACTCCCAGAAAGCAGCAAAATTACTGACTAAAATTGCAAACATTGAACAGTATCTTCTCTGTGTCTGTGCGTCTTTTGGCCTAAAGGAAGTAAATACTCAGCATTAAGGGCCTGATCCTACTCCCAGTTAAGTCAATGGCAAAATTCCCACTGATTACAGTGGAAGAAGAAGCCAGCCCTAAAGGAACTGGCAGTTTTTTATTTCCCTAAATTTCTAGCAGATCAATTCATGTGCAATTTTCAGCCCCAGAATACTGGATGAGAAACAGTGTCTCCATATATAATTTTAAAATAATGAAGATGAAATCAATTTTATTACTGTGCTGATAGTCTACAAAAATGTAATAAAACCTAAATTAATTCAGGAAAACAGGTCTCCCAAGGCAGTGTTAAAGGGATCAAGAAGGATTTCCAGTATGGAAAGTGGTCAGTAAAGTGTGTTCCAATATGTCATGCTATATGTCATAAATCCAAATATAAGGGTTTACATTCTTCACATTTTGCCATGGTTTGTACACAAGACAAAAATCCCAAAACAATGAACAACAAACAAAACAAAACATTTAAATAGACCCTAGATGAATCACTGATAAAATGCTGTCCTTGGATAAATTATTTCTATTGACATTAAAGTATTCCTCTCATCTTTGAACAAAATTTGGAACACATTCTTTTCATTTTACTACTTTCTCTTAGGCAAGTTTATCCAAGTAGTCTTTAAATATGTTTTGTTAATGAAGCTATATCTAGAGTTCATCTATTTAGATGTTACTTATTTAATATCCCAAATCAAATTACACCTTCTTTCCCCCTGCTTTATCATCTTTTCTTCCATAATTCCAAGCAGAGACCATGAGCTCATCATACTTTTTCTTTCCATTTGGTTTATGATATTTATCTTGGGCTGCCAATGTACTTGTTGTGAAGCAGGACTTTGAGATTGTGACTCCAGCTTTTTTGGCAGGACACTTAGAGTATCAAATTGCTTAAAATTTCTCCCAACACTACTTAAAGCATTTTCACCTGAAATAAAAGTCAACAGAACACGTGGCCTCTTTGTGGACTCTAAACTCTCCTCTTTTCCTAGATAACCTCAGATGGTAGCTAGACTAACAGTTTCTAACAATAGGAACCTCCCATGTGGTTTAGGGACAAAGATAACTCCTTTGTAAACAGAGGTCACAGTTCTGGTGTGAGAAGCTCAAGTCCTAAAACCAGAAAGAATTTTAGATCTAGGCAGAGCTAAGTGCCAATGAACACCCCTGAGGCCATTATCCCATCAGGGTGAAAGGAAGCAGAACACAAATTAGAACTCTATGGCATCAAGTCCTGCCAGGCACTGTCTCCCATGGAAGAGACAAAAGTCATGGTAAAGACCTTAGTGATAGGAACAACAGCATAAAATGTCGGTATGGTTCACAATTCAAAACTGTGTAAAAGCAGGTGCTCAAGGCATCTGAATCTGGGGTAATGAAATACATCAGTTCAACCAGTTGTCTCCTGTAGGTATTCAAAGTGCTTGCTTCAGGACAGATGCTGGATGTGAGTAGTTAATAAGTTAGGCTGTGTCTTCTTGACTGTAGGCATTTAGTCTCCACCATTTGCAGAGAAGACTGTGTACTACTGCCTACCATATTTTTCTATTGTGAAATAATAGTTCCAACACAATCAATGAAGAAGAACAAGTGAAAACAGGTATTTATGCCTGCAAGGATGCAGATCTGGTGGACAGAGAGGGGCAGTCTAATAAATTTCTCCCTGAGAATCAGATGCAGGTGGAAGAACATTCAGACTCCCAAAACAAAGGCTAAGCCTGTGCTAAGCCTGTGCTAAGCCTGTGCAGATCCAGACATTATTTAGAAACAGACAAGCAGATAAACACCATAAATGGAAGAACACTTTTTAAAAACTAACAGATAATGATGGCACAAGTTAAAATTCATACAAATTACTTTTGGACAAGAAGAAAAAACCCAGGAAGATTCTAATTATCAGAGGAGTAAATTAAGAACTTTTCAGTAGTAGTCATGGGTCAGGAGAAAAAAACCCCAAACAATTATGCAGGGATGAGCACAAACAGCAAACACTTAGAGCTGTATCTAATCATAAGTAGGACTTACCCACCCTACTTTTTGGAAGAGAATGCATTAGTAGTGTGGACACAGGCCTGGATATGATTTTTTTTTTTCTGCACAACAAAGCATATTTTCATATTTTGAAGGTGTAAGTCAGTTTCCATTCAATACGTTCCAACTATAGATATAGGTATCTGGAAGAAGCACACAGAGAATTATTTTAGTAATTGTAACAATATAGTTCACACCTACGAAAAAATTAAGTACTTTGAGGAGTTTTTGGTTATAATCAAAGAAAAAATAATTTCTTAGAGAGAACCTAATTCTTTCAAGAAACTACCAAGATGGTATTTTGACTGAATTAATAATCAATGCAGAGAGCAAATATTGCCTGAGGAATCTAAGTGTTTTAAGAGAGGAACATTTGTCTGAGCAATATCAAAACATGAAAAGATGTGTATTTTAGTTTGTATGTAAGTTTTGGAAATTATTTTGGTTTGCAATTGGTGATAATATGCTAGTATCTTCATACCAAGAATTATAAATTAATGCCTTGAAAACTATATGAAAAAGAAATTCACCAGTTACCTGGGCTTAACTGTGTTCTAGTGAGCTCTTGGTAAAATGTAAAATGCACATCTGCTTTTAAAATTACAGTTAGCTAAATAAGATATTTTTGTAATAATCCACCTTTTTGTGATTTTTCAATGCATTTATTTTAAACTGCTGTGTCAAAGAAGAATGCTGCCTCTGTGAGCGCCTGTTGTGGTACAGAAATCACAGCTAAAACTTTGCTCTTCCTATAACTCCTAAGTCCAAAGCCTTAAGAGTTCAGCTGCGTCTGGAATAGCAACATCTTCATGTCAAAGTCCAAGACAAACACATTTAATGAACCTTCAACTTCCCTAGGCTCAGCTCTCACTCCCTGACTTTCAGGGCAGACTTCAGCTGAAATCAACTCAGCCACTGCAAAAGGCCTGATATTCCCTGAGGAGATTCTGGAAGGCTACAGTCCTAAGTCAGAATTATGTATCCTTACCATTTCAGGTAGGCTTACCAACAGACACCTAGCCATGTGCAGTGAGCTTGCTGTATCTGACTGTAAGTGCTCAAGTGATTGCATACATCTCTACTCATCTATCAGAGGTGGAATGAACCATTATTTCCTTCTTAGTTAGCACAGTGAACTTATATTTGCTTTCAATCATTTTTAACTCAGAGAGAAACAGAAGTAACTTCTCTGAACTTTGAGGCGCTATAAAGCTGCAGCAAGGTTAAAAGCTCCACTTGAAAATTCACATCTTAAATTTTTTTATAAATTCACTCATGTATAGTTCAGAATGATCGAGAAAATTAAATTCTTGTCTATTTTTATCTAATCTGTTTTAAATATATTTTTCTCAAAACTCCTATTTCCTCCACAGGAGGGAGATTTCCTACTAGTCTCATCCTGTTCTCAGTAGATCAGCCCTTTCATAATTTTTTTTTTTTTTAATAAGAGCTGTCCCATTCATTTCAGGTGGGATTTAGTGTATATATAGTGAATATAAGCAGCAGGACTTGCTCACTGGAGCCCTTGATAAGCACAAATAGAGAAATTTCCTCCTGTGTTCAATGCAGGCTCTGGGCACAGTACTGTTTTCCCAGCCCAAAGCCTCTCCCCAAAGCCTGCTGGCTCCAACAGAAATGCCTTGAAAACTCTCTGTGCAAAATGCCTCAGCAGTCCTGGAATGACACCATTCCCATTAAAGAATAATGGCTATTCTCTAATTTTCATTATAGATATATAACCACACTCCCTATGGAGTGTGGCAGGCATGGGCTTTCTCTTAAACATTTTTCCTCTGGCCTCAGGCATCTCAAGTTCTTGAACCTGGGATGCTACAAAGGCACCAAATGGGATTTGAGAGCCTCTCCATTTCACAACCCCAAATCCCAAGCTCCTATTCTCTTTATGGCACAAAGAGCGGTTGTCTCCCTGCCCCATCTCCGTTTGAGCATATGTTTATGGGGGTAAGTGATGTAGAAGTCTGTGGTCTTGGCAGAAATGCTCAGATTAGGCAAGACAGCGCTGAGTAAAGCATGTATACTACTGGAACATCAAGTACCCACAAAAGTTTTGTTAAGAGCACTGGGAAGTCAGATGGGCTTCCTAAAGATCATCCTTATGGTTAAGTAACTTTTTTCTCCTAACATACAAATGTCTTTTTGTATTGGGTTTGTTATCTGCTGCTGGAATCCTCAGAAACAAATAGATAATAACCCCCTGACCTCCACAAAAATAATAAAAAAAAAAAAAAGTCTGAAAGACTTCTAGAAGAAAAATATTCTAAATATATCCTAAAAGGAATATAAATATATTCTAAAAGAAAAATTTTTCTTTCAAAAGAACAAATTGAGAGTGTATGGCAGTATATGGCAGTAAGTTATTGTAAAAGTATTACTTACATCTGTAGGGTTTTAATTTAATTTTCCAAAGACATCAGATGTCTTATAAAGCTAAGCAAACTTGTTGCTCAACCAGACTTAATAAAACACAAATCAAGGAACAAATGGGTCAGAGGTGTCACAGTCACTGGAGCAAGATAGACTTAGTATTGATATTCATGCCCCATCCTTGAGACCACGGTGGTTCGTGTCCACATTTACCTAAACTTTGAAGTGTTACAATATATGAAGGAAGAAAAATACATTACTCTCTTCTCTTTTTCTATTACTTTGGATTTCTAACAAAGAGTATGAGTCAGCCCTGCTAAGTGTTGTGTTAAACATATAAAGAACAAAGGCAAAGCATTTTATTTTAATTAAGCCACATCCCTTACAGAATAAACCCAAATTCTTTTTGAATCATGAGTAAAAGGAATAAGACTTTCCCTGTCTACTTTCTGCTGTCCTCAAAGGGGTTAAAAAAGCCTAACACAAAGGAGTTAAGCAATGCCTGAAACGGGATAATAAATGTGACACTCTCTGACTATCAGTAGCAAATATTTGAGCTTATCAAATAGTGGAGGAAGTCGTTTAGTTACAAATAAACCAATTTCTCATAAAACAAGTCTTCACACAAGGTAATTTCATTGAACTGGAGACAGCTAAAGGCCACCAGCGGGCAGGACTCCTGCTCCCCGTGCACTCCCCAATGGCCCCGCCTGATTAATGGGGTGGCCGAGCTCAGGGATGCCGAGGAGGGACAAGGGAGCCGGCCTTCCTATCAGCGGAGCGGCAATAAATAAAGCATCACAGAGCTGGTGCGAGGAAGTGACTCATCCTCCTGGAACACTGCGGGGTTTGTGCCCCCCCCCGGCCGCCCCCCCCCCCGCCCCTCGCCCCCGTTTTTCTCCGCTGCAGAGACCAGCGTGTCCCAGAGACTATAGTAGATGTCACCGCTTGGCACTGGCTGTGCAAAGAGAGGACAAATACGTGGGTGTGCTGCGGATCAGGGACGAGGGACTTAAAGCCACAGCGCCCGCTCTGGAGGGAGCATCTGGGCTGAGGCAAGGGCAGCAAAGCCCTTTCGAAGGGCGGCCTCCTAACGGGAGGGAATAGGATGCTCCTTCTCGTCTTCGTGGCATCTAAACAGTCCAGAGCGGAAAAAATAGCAACTCTGGCAAACTGTGACAGACTTTCCTTCCAAAAATTATGTAAGAACACGAGCAGTTAAAACACGGGGGAGCTGAAGCAAAAGGAGGGGAGCTGAAAGTGAAGGAGTTGCAACCTGCCCGTGGCTATGCTGGGAAAACTGTGTGTGGTTTGGCCACCAGGTTCACACTGGCCAAGTCCCGCGGTGCTGCCAGGAGGGCTGAGCCACACTCCTATCTCTCCACAAGATCCCAAGCCCCCCCCAGCAGCTTCTTCTCAAGGGACACAACCCCATGTCTGCACAAGAATCAGTGGAAGCACAAGACTCTTTGGGGAAGGATGGTAGGATTATTCTCCTGATAGCAGTGTACCTGTAGTGTCGGTTCTAGGTTGGACTCCTATTTTCCTCATGATAGGAGTGTGAGACCTCAGTGTAAACATGTAGGAAAACCATCCATACATCAAATAAATTTGTTTTCTTCCTGTGACTAAACAGTATCAGGAACAAATTTTTTTTTCCCCCCTTTTGTTTTTTGGGCCTAACGTGGCTCTTATTTGCTACATAATTCATAGTACGCTAATTAAACTTTTGGATTTTTTAACTCCACATGCTTCTATGTAAACTTGTGAAACACATTTGCAAAAGGTAACAGACTGATAGCCTCATTTCAGAATGCAATGAAATCTTAAAAAGGATTATAATATATGAAGTAACACAGAAAACCAGACATTCTGATATTTGAGAATATAATATGGTGTTCATGCACATGTATCTTATATCAGTGAACCTTTTTTATATCTCTACATTTGGACAGTCTTTTATGTAGACATACAAGTTAAAATACGTGAGTATAAAAGCAGATTCAAAACAGGTAATGTAACTGCTTTAGTGTTTGAAGTAAACCTTTTTCCCATCCCTGCCCGTTTTATTGAATCTGTTCATTATAACACTGGAAAACTCCATTAGCACCTTGATATTCAGTCCTGAATGTGGGCTTATCTTTGCTGGCCAAAAGTCAAACAGTATACAAACACTTCTCAAAGTAAATATAAGTGCATCACCTGATAGAGCATGAAATCACCTGGTCACCTACTGTTTTCACTACTTCTGCTGTTTCTAGGGCAAAACAGACTTTAGTGCCTTTTAAAATAGCTTTGAGTTATACCAGAGATTGACCTTAGTGAACTCATTAATGTAATCTGTGATTTCCAGGAGCAAAAGCAGTTGAAAGGCACTCAGAACTGTCTCAGCTGCCAGAATTACAGTGGGGTTGGAAGGCTCCCTCTTGTTGTTGAAGGTGGATTTTGCCCGGGGCAGCTGAATCACAGGGCATCCCCTGATCCACCTCTCCCACCCCCTAGCCCAAGGTTGCTGCTCTTAGCAGGAGCTGCTCAATAGGGGATGCAGTAAGTCTTCAGGAGCCCTCGATAAGGTTAATATACCAGGCCAGGAACTGAAGAAGTAGAAGCTTATCTGTCCCATTACAAGCGATCATTTCTCCACAGACAGAAAATTCAGCTGCCTGGAATGGGGATGGGGGGGATGAAGTTCTTTAGCTGTGGAAAATAAACTCTCCTCCAATCTTAGAGCCTTACATTCAAACAAACAAAAGGAAACTCTGATCTACCTTTTGGATAGACATGTTGCTAACTTTAATCCTGAAAGAGTCCTTGGAGAGAAGTAGGCTTGATAGCTGTATAGGCTGTAACTGGTTTGAAAGTGGTAATAAGAGAAAATGAAAAAGAAAGGCATATAAGTCATATGTGGGAAAAGCAAAACAAATCCCTGCCACTCCACAGGCTGGTTACACCCAGATTAATCTACACAGATCACCTCCCTTGCCCCCTTTATTTTAAAAAAAGACTTCCTATGTAAAGGGTGTCAGAGGGATGAACTGCTCTATATATATTGCCAAATATATATATATATATAGATATAGATATAGATATACACACATACTGGTGTTTCCCCCTCTTCAAATCTCCACACCATTGCATGGCTTTGTTTCCAACTAAAACATACCCTTTTTTTAGTTACAACTTTTCTCATCCTTTAATAAACAGCTGAAATTCTTAAAAATTCCGTCACAACTTGTCCTGACACACGTCAGCCTCAGCTGCACACCCGCACAAGGTGGGGCAGGCGGGAATGAGAGGCCTTATAAAATGTTACATAAACAGTGTCATCTCTACTGGGATTCAAGGGAAGGGTCCACAACAGAAACAGCCCTAACTTGTGTCCCAGGGTTAGAACCACTATCGCAATTCAACA
Organism: Leptocoma aspasia; assembly: GCA_013399835.1. Taxonomy (NCBI): domain Eukaryota; kingdom Metazoa; phylum Chordata; class Aves; order Passeriformes; family Nectariniidae; genus Leptocoma; species Leptocoma aspasia. The sequence continues at coordinate 272,377 of VXAX01007432.1, read as the reverse complement.
CATAAGGTCCATGAAAGCTGAAACAAACCCCTCCATCCTGTACTCGGACAACTAGATGAAAACTGCGTGCAACACAGAGGTGGTGTTGAAAGAAAACACTGTTTCTGTTTTATTTTTATCCCCTGAATGCTGCTGGTGAGGGAACGCCGCAGCCCAAGGGTTAAGGCTCTCAGAGAGCCATGACGCACTTTAGCTGGGGGCGGAGACGCAGCAGAATGGAGGCCTGTGCTGCTTTCCCTGGGAAGCTTTTAGATTAGTGTGCTTCCAGCTGCATTTCCTTGAAAGTGATTTAGTTTCAGCCCATATCAGAATCCTTTCATGGATCCTATTCAAAATAAAGTGCTTTAAGAAAAGCACTGTGATGGAGTTTAAAGTAATCCAAAAAGTATGGGTTGGCTTAGAATTTCTGTTACAGCTAAAAGGGCCAGGATTCAGGACAGGAGGATAACTGAAATTATGCCTCCTGTACATACTAAGCCCTTTTTGACCTAAGGCATTTACCACAAAGAACAGGAGGCTTCATCACCTCTCACAGGGCTTACAGTAAGGGAGGTACTTTTTATGTCCCACTAAGACTTGTTTCATTACAAGATATCCTTCAAAATTATGCTGAATTAACTCTCTCTGGGAACACTGTCTCTCATGCCAGCCATTAACATTTCTCTTGGTTTTAAGTACAATTGTGGAAACATTGTCCCATTTGTTACCCCAGAAACTGCAGGATTTTTCAGACATAACTGTTGTTTAAGTAATGATTATTTTTTTTTAGTACCAAACCAAAAGCACAGACATAGCTTTTAAAAATCTTTAGTGTTCATGAGCAGTGCTTATCCTGCGAATTAAAGCCAGGCATATGTTCTTGGAGAATTATTTCTTTAAATGACAAGACTGCCAAGGGGACAACTGAGAACAATTAAGAAAAATGTCATTGTTCTGGGCACAGAGAGTAACAGAGGAGACATCTACACTGCAGAGCCTAGGAGCCATTCCAAGTCCCCACCCCAGGAGCAGGCTTTTGCTGAGTCCTTGATCCCAGTGGACCTCAGCCCAGGCACCTGCTCCAGATAAATACTGCTCTAAGGAACATCAGGTGTGGGTGCTGTGGAGACCTGAAGAGTGCTGTGACATGTCCTTGCCAGTAAGTATGGGCATAGCAAGAGATTTATTATCTGAAAGAGAGCTGCGATCTAAGTAAACAAATTGGACAATGGGCTGGAGAGAACTGATGGAATGCATACTGAGCAACAGGATTTGCATGGGTCTTCCTGCTTGTTCGCTTTTACATTTTTCTTAGAGATGAAGCAGCAATTTTTTAAATTACTGGAGTGGGGTTTTGTTAGATGGTGTTTACTAAGCTGAAAGACAAAAGGAAAGAAGGGAAATGACACACGATGAAGAAGCCTGGAACAGTAGTGGAATAAATCCAAGGCAAAGAGAGCATGCAGGAAAACACTACAGGAGGCTCGCACATATCCTGACCACCAGTGCAAAGTATGTCAAGACGCTTAGGGTGTGGCTAAAGAGATTTAACAGCAGTTCAGGGGCTGTGAGAAGATAGGACGGAGTGGACTATTTTGATATCGGACCCTGGTCCTCTCCCAGTACCTTTTATAGAAGCAGCAATAATATTTTGAAAATGCAAGCATTTTTATTCCACAGCTTTTGTAGGAACCACCCTACTGGAAAAGGTCACCATCAGATTGTGAGGGAAACTGGCAGATCAGTTAGAATTTGCATGGCTAAATGCCAAAAACACTACTACTTTATAGAAGAGTTTTATCTACTCTTATTCAAGTTGCATGGGGAAGGAACACAGACAGACACAAATTTAGGGACCTGAAAGCACTAATTGCTTTCCCAATCCAATCTATCCCAATCTATCTTAGAAAGCATATCTATGAAAAGCTAGAAGAACAAGATGTGCTTACCACAAATCAAATCTATTGATTTGAGTAGAGCAACACAGGTGCCTAAGTCCTGGCAAAGGAAGACCAGAATAGGGGGCCACTGACATGGGTTTTCAAAGACAATTGAAGTATTTTTCATTTTGCTTGGGAGTATTTGTTTGTTCCTGATTGCTCATTTCCTAGTCCAGTTGCTTCAGTATGAACAGCTGCATAACTGGGTCTATCCTGCTAAACAAAATAGTAATATTTTCTATGTACTTAGCATTCAAGCAGATAGCTGAGAATTTTTTCTCATTATTGCTCCCATGACATAATGCTGGACCTTGTCTGAGCAAAGTTGGATTGTTGGGAAGCCTCCCATGTGGTACAACTATAAAGCTTTAAAAGAAACTATGGTTTCCACTGATGCAGTTCTTCCCTGTTCAATGCCATGTTATCTCTCTTCCCCATTCCAGCTGCAAATGAGCTCTTGGATACGGCATTAAGAGTTTTAACATTTAGGTACACTCAGCAAGTGATATTAGGCCTTATTCTGAGTCTACGGCTTTCAATCTCATTCTACATTAAAATTAGTTTGGAACTATGTATTTTGTGCACCTTCATCCAAGTTTTTCTTTTTTCTTCAGGTTGAGCTCATGAAAAAGATATGTGAATGCTTCATCTGGCAACCAGCTTGGAGCCCCAGCTCAAGGATCCACTCCAACTTCATTAGGACTTCAAAGGAAAATACCACACAGCTCTGTTGCACAAATGCTGTGGACTGGTGAGGGACAGCAGTGAAGAGGTTAAAGATACACTAACATGGTCCAGGTTTCTATTTTGTACCTGAATCTGTGAGCAAGAAGGCTTGGAAGAAGCATTAGGGAGAAGGGATGGATTCTGGAGATAAAAGGGAAAATCTTTAGGTCCATAGCAAACATTTAGAAAGAACTTCTTTTACACCCCAAATGGCTCAGATTATATTAACTGGCTTGGAGTATCCCCACAAGTATGTTCTTCCCCCAAGAAAGACATTTCCTGGGGCTGGGGGAGTGCAGGAGGGAGGGCAGAAGGCGGGAGAATGGGGATATTCGATGTATTGCGGTATGTCTGGAATCCTCTTATCTGTAGCAAGACTGGGAACACCTGGACAACACTTGTCTTCCTCCCCCACCCACCTGTGCAAATCGCTAAGCACACTGAAGCTCAAAGCACTGCACCATACGCCAGTCACATCACAGAGATCCATTGTGACTTCTCCATACATCAAAGAAAAGCCACTGCACATCTTCGCACAAGTACTGAGGGGGGCAGTTGTGAAGGGGTTAAAAGATCAAATTCTGCTATAAAGATAACAGGAACTGGTGAACATGCAGCAGATGTTCCATGTGGAGGCACTTAAGTTTACAGTCCCACCTGTGTCCATTTAATACCTTTAAAAGCAATCTCCTGTTCGTTTGTGAGGAAGAAGAGAAAATCAATGTTCCAATCTCACCATCTTCTCACAACATCCGCAACCCACACTGAGGAAAGGGAGGAGGGGGTGGGATGAGCAAGACAAGGGGGCTGAAATTGAGATTTAAGGATGTGAATATACAGAGATTTATGCAAACACACATCCCCACGTGGAAAGTCAGCTATTCTTTTATGTGCAAGGCAACTGATGGTCTCTGCTGGGGAGCAGCAACCCAACCTTAATGTCAGCATTTAGAATGTCTTAAGAGCAGCACAAACAGTAACTAGTCATGTCACAGAGTTTTACGTCCTTCTTTTTATTTCCTTCCTTCCTTCCTGCTCACATTCTTACATCCTTTCCAAACAAACCAACTTTATTTCATTACATGTATTGAATGACTTCAAACAAAAAAATAATTATGTTACAATTTTATGGAAACATGGAACCAGACAGATAAAGGCTGAAGCTGAGTATGGTCCATCACACTATCAGACACCAGAGGGTCCACTTGGGAGAGGCTTGGGAAAGTTCCATGGTATTATTTTATTTCCATATATGTGTCCATGGTTCAAATAGATCTGAAGCTAGCAGAGAAAAACCATCCAGTTACACAGAGCTGTGGGTTTGTTTCTGTTCAGTATGCACTAAGGAGGTGAAAACACAGGCTGTAGGTCATATCCAGGGACACTGGATATAAAATCCTGTTTCCTTTTTCTAGACTTCTTGGTTACAAAGAAAAGCTCCCAAATGTGACTGCACGTAGCTGATACATACGTGTGTACATACCCATCCATGATCACTGGCATCCTGAAGTGCTCCGAGGCGGATGAATATCCCCAAACACTTTTCTGCATCACTGCTGGTTGCTTTCAACAAGCAGCAGGGAAGAGGCAGAAATGCATGTCTCAAAGAACTGAAACGAAGAGTTGGTGGAATGAGTGTAATATGGAGCTTGAGAATCATGATCATAAAGGGAGCAAACTGTTCAGCTGAGGGATGCTGGTCTCTCTGTGAACTTCCACTGACATCACTGGGATACTGTTGTGCTGGAAAGTATGCAATTTGTGTATTTATACTGTGACCCACGAACCATAGTTTAACATGGAATTCAACCCTCTGTGCTTAAATGACTTTGACACCCCGAGGCTACAGCAATTCAAAGAACAAAACAACTACTGTCTCCTCAGGCAGGCACGGTTCTTAAAAATATAACGTTACACAGAAAACAAAGGTAGAATAGTTTCATAACTATGTACAACACACCTCAGCGCCTTGTCTCATGCCAGATGTCTCCTCACTGCTGGCTATCTGCCATTTGCACCAGTCTCCCATTTCAGGTCTTGGCACAACCCAAGTCACTGCTTCTCATGACCTATCTGAAGGAGGAGTTAAAACCAAGCAGTAGCTGGAGGGTGACCATGAGGTACCTGCTTGCAAAGGAGATTGCCACTCTAGCCAGCACTCCAGAAGTATTTATCCTATTTCTAGCTTTGTGGCATGCATGGCAATGGACTGTGTGTTTGCACTTTTATACCTCAGTTTACCTACCTTCTCTTTTATCCCCTCATGCAACCATCACTTAAAAAAACCACTTATGTTTCATGTTGAAAAATTGTGATTTTAGCATCACAGGATGGTTTTAGCACAGCAATTGTTGCTCAAGACCTAAGGCTGCAGTAGCAGTGAGGTGCTAGCAAAGGAGAACACCTCTGACTTTATCTGCACAACTAGGTGCACAGACAAACAAATACACAGGACTGCATAGGAACAAGCTAATTTGTTGTCAAGTGCAGCATTACTCTATTTAAGAACAGCTTGGCACAGTAGCTGCAATACTTTATTAATATAGTTTCTTCAAAGTTCATGTCATAGAGAAACTGGCTGCTATCCTCTCCCCCCCAATACAGGCGCCTTTTCTGGAAATATTTGTGGGTCTGAAAGGAAACACTGTTCACAGTGAAGTATTTGCAGAGTTCAAAGCTCACCAGTGGAGGACAACTTCTGGTTCAGTGCTAACAACCACAGCTCTGACTGTGAGAGCAGGCAACAACCTCTTCGTACAGCTGCCACCTGCGTAAGGATTCCAGAGGTAGAGCCCCATGGGTTCACTTTCACATCCAGAAATCTGATGAAGTCAGGAAGGCACAGTCATTTCTAATTCCAGATGAGCTGCCTCAAAAGCTCACAGCATGCTCCTTAAAAATGTAGCTGGGAAATATTGAGAAATTCTATTTCTTTCTAGAAGGCAGTACTCACGATGAACTGCTGCCAGACCTGGCCACAGTGAGGTCCTACAAAAGATGAAGAGGTGGGCTTATTATTTCCCCCATTACTTTCCTCCATGATAGCTTGCCCTATGTTATCAGTAAGCTTGCTGGCTGGAATGAGATCTTCCAGACACCTTGCAGGCAGTTCTGGAGCTGTACCCATTGCTTTTTTGGGTACAGGAGACTTCTGGAGCTCCATGAGAGGACACTGGCTTTCCTAGCAGCCTAACCAAGCCTCCTGTTTTCCCCAGTTCCATCTTCATAATCAATAATTTCAGTCTCTTACTGTTTCTGGTATATAGCTATAACTTCCCTTTGTTTATTTTTCTTCTGTAAACCCCCACCAGACCCAATGGTTTACACGTGGGAGTGTTGCCAAGGGCCTGAACCTGTATATTAGAGAAAGGCCTTTTGCAGTGCACCTGGGAAGGTGGAGGTGTGGGCTCCAGCCACCTTTCCCCGCCCCCCTCCATCCCCTCCCTGGAGCCTGAGGGGCCCATCACAGGATCCCTGCTGTGGTACCCATTACTGGCCCTATCCATTCTTCCCACCTTGTGCTAAAAGGATTTTGCTAATGCACAGTGCTAGCAGGCTATCTGCTTATTGACGCTTTAGGGTGGAAAGACAGACTTCTTGAGGGCCAGAGTGAGAGCTGAAGTGGTAACTCCAGAAACTCCTTGCAGCAGGATTTGTTTCCCTGCTTGCACCCACCTCTTTTGTGGCTCTGGTGCCCTGTGGACTGTACTGTGCAGTGATCAGTGGTGGTCTGATGAGTTAGAGGTTCTTAGGGAGTCAAAGCACCTGGACAGAATTGCCATGAATAGCACATTTTCCCACTAATAGCTGCCTGGATACAGCAGAAACCTCCTCAAACCCTCTCCATATACTTTTCCATCTCTTTTGACTCCAACAGCTCTCTATTAGAACGAGAACTGAATTTTCTGAGGCTGAAATCCCCCTGCTTGGTTCCTACCACAGTACTTTTTTTTCTGCTAAAAATAGCCCCGTGAGCACCAGTTATCAGTGGTTACTGCCTGAGGCATGGTCACCGCACTCACTGAAACTTGCAGGGTTGGGATCTACTTAAGAGAGTCCTTTGGTGCTTTGTCTTTGAAGACCATTCCCCTACCCCACTCCCTTTTTCTTTTTCACTGACTTGCTCCTTCCTGGCAGGCAATTTACCATAGAAAACATTCTTAACTTGCTCTATATCTGATACTTATTTATGTTTTCTTCTCGATTACTGTTAGCCAAGAAATAATTCTCTGCTTTATCTACAACTGAAACCAGAAAAAAGCAGAGAGCACAGGCTACAGTTTCAGGACTGTGAAGGATTTTCTCTTGCTTTTTCTTTGCTGTGGTTATTATTTTTCCATTTTTTAAGATGCATAAAGATTACTGCAGCACTGAATTAAAACATTTGCTATAGTGTAAAATATTTGGGTTTTTGAAAGTAGAGAAAACTTATTAAATGCTTTTTAAAAAGTTTTTCCCACTGACCACAAATGGAAACGCTTTTGAATTCTCATGGTAAAATCTTGGGCTTTTGATGTTGATCAGAAGGGGTCCTTTGATGCCTCTTGTTTATTGTTGAGAAGAAGCAGAACAGAAGGAAGCAGAATCACTCAATATACTCCTGTTTATATTCCTGTTTTCTTTTGGGATGACATTTGAACAATTTCAAGTAGATTAGCTCTTTACCTTAAAGCAGAGTATCACCTGGGAAGCAAGAGGACAATCTGGTGAACGAGTCCAGTTTTATGCCGTTTTGCTGTCTAGACTTGCACTGAAGAGAGATAGATTTATGGATGGTGGAGAATGTAGTGGTTAGCTTTTCTGAGTGCAAAGGGAGTCTCAGTGGTAGTATGGATGCCCACACAACAGTGGTTGCATACTTGCATGTAGCATCTAGTACATTAATTACAGTTTTGCCAGAATCCTGAAGCATAAGCAGAACTTCTCTGACTCTCTAAGGTTAAAATAAATAGTGATTGCCTCTGGCAGTACAGCATTTACGAAATCAAATGCATGTGTTCTATATCTGTAGTGCTACACATGTACCACTGTTCTATAAAAGTGCATCTGTGCCTTATCTTGGATCGGATGTCATCATCATCTTTGTATGGCATTTACTGGCAGGATACCATTAGAAATTAAGAAAACATACACTTATTACTGCCCAGCATTTATCTCCATATTGCTAATAAAAACCAGACCTGTAACATCATTTACATTCAGTAACATCTGAATCCCCTTAAATAGTATGAACTGGCATGTGGCCAATCTGCTGGTTACCAGGCTGACCAGGGATTGCTGCTGTTGTCTGCTCTTTTACTCTGCCTTGCCTGGCATACCACATGCCAGTGATTCACTCAATTTGCATTCTAGAAGGCAGAAGGAGTCTGAAGTGGTAATTAGGCTCTCCATTGCCTTACAAGTTTTATTACTGTAGATATCCAAAATCTGATTCTCTCTTGCAGGTTAACAATGTGCTGGGCAGAGTGGTTAATTTCAACAAAGGTGCAGATTTACACTTGTAAAGGAGGACAGATGCTTTCAGTGGTAATGATAGAGATAGAAAAAGGTAAACCTTTATTCTCCAGCTGGCTCCAGAAAACTGCAGCTCTAAATGTATACTCTAGACCTAAGGTTGTTGTGGTTTATGGTCGTGTAAAGTTGCTTAAATAGTTGAAACAGAGTCTGCCAAAGAAAACAAGAGGCAGAAAAGACCTTATCTTGTTTCAGATGCCTGGGATGTCTGTCCTCTTGGTGCTTTCCATTTGTTTGAAATAAAAAAAAAAAACTTGAAACAGCTAACCAGGAGAGAATAGCCCAATGGGGAGACCTCTTCTTCCAGTTTAGATAAACATGCAAAATGGGCTCAGATGGGATGAGGCAATAATGCTTCTTCCTCTACTTGCAAAACACTCATTATTTCCTCTTTCCTGTAAGCTAGGGCAACTGTAAGATTCAGAGGAGTGTTGACTAGTACACTAAGGGAGAGATCAATATCATTCACTGCAGTGGTTTTTACATGTGTATCTATTTATTCCACCTGCTGTCAACTTTTGTTTGCTGTAGAGTAGCTGCAGTAGAGGCATTTCTTCAGATGTTAGAGAAACTAGGACTAAATCTAGTTTATAAAGTCAGGAGGAATGCTGGGACCTACCATGAAATGGAATTTCTTAGTAGAATGTATTCACTCATATTTGACAGGAAATTTTAATAGCTAAATTTGTATTGATAGACATATCAAATGCATAAAAAGTGAAGGTATTTGCCCAGGTTTTCTAGCAGCATGCTTCTGTGATAGGTAAACATTACAAATATACATGAAGGACATCCAGAAGTAATAATTAAGGACAAAAGACTAAGATGAGGTCTCAAATTCTCTAAGCAGTGGAAAAACAACAACATAACACAAAATATATAGTGGAAATATACAAACGTAGCACATAACAACAAACATAGCTCAGTTATTCCTATCCTTGAGTAGTTCACATCTCCTGTAGCTCAGTCAAATTGTATAAATACCCTTAAGCAATGGTACAGTACTGGCCACTCTAACGTCTGATTGATGTCTGTGGAATAAGTCTTTGTCTTATAGCTACTGAGAGACTGTGTATAGAAATGTAGCTGATTTTCAAGTGTAGCAAAGTCTAGTTTTGAAATGAGTAGCTAAATCTTCACATTTATATTTCCAGGCAGAACAAATGCCATTTTTTCTGGGATTCATATGGAATCCTCCATGGCAGCCACTGTCTGACAGTAATCGGAATATCATGAGCCTACATTTATTTGAAACTAGGCTATTTGGCTGCCTTAACCTATTTTGATTTGCTTTCCATCCTTTTACATCCCTTGAGACCTCACATTAGTAGCTGATGGATCCAAATGCTGGTGTTTTTCTACTTGTGCTTTCTCTGGTAGTAGCAACTTGTAGTCATTGAGTAGTTTGTCAATCAAAGATGCTTCTTCCTCATTTTTTGTAAAAGATATTTCAGTGTTGGTCATGTTGATGTGACACTGCATTGTTTTACTGTTATAGGGTAATTTTTTCCAATGTCATGTAAGAATTTGATAATAAATTGACAGTGGTGGGGCAAATTCGTTCACTCCAAATCCAGAAAAATGAGGACTGTGATAGGCCTTTTTTACTTCTCAGGTTAACACCCTTACTGACTAGCTATAGAGTCTGTCCTCCTTCGCTTGTTCCTCCCTGGAGCCACCTTTCCAGATGAAACTCAGGACTTCTCCAATATGTCTTAGACTGCATCTTCAAGGCCAAAGGTTTTGGACAAAAGGATATGATACATATAAATTGAACAGTTTTACCACCAAAGAAAAGCAGATGGTGCCAACATAGCACAGGTAACTTTGGACCTCCCAGAATGCTGTCAACTCATTTAACAAAATATCTAGTTTATGTCAGCTGACATCTTGGATCTAAAAATCCCCCAGCAAATAAATACTTTTTATCACAAAAACTTTCGTTCATTGGCTTTGCTCAGTCTTTGGGTAGGGAGAACAAAATCAAGTTTGATTTTCTTGAGAAGAACTAAGTTAAAGAGGCAGAATTTGGGAATATACATTCAAACTGATGGAAGACTGGGGCTTTTGCTTCATAAGACAGTTTGCACATCTGTTCAGTAACATCGTTTGTTTTACCTGTTCTTTGCACCAAGACACAGTATTGTAATTAAAATATTGAGACAGCAGCTGAGGCAGATTATAGAGCAGGCATCAAAAGCTGTTATTTTTAAATTAAATAAGGAATAGAGTACTTAAGGTATAAGCTATGAGTAGGTGCCAGAATACTAGTGAGATTTTTTTTTTTGCAAGATAGTAACTAAGGTAATTGAAATATTAGTGGGAAAATAAAATCTAACTTGGAAAAATGTAAGTTAATACACTCCATACAATGAAAACATTAGATGCAACTTTTTGTCTCTGTGGGTCTGTTTTAGGTTTTTTTCATCCTCCATTTCTGTTTAAGCTAAATAAGAAAGGATGCAGTAAATTAGTCCAGTCACTTTGGTAAAACATGAAAATTAGTGGAGGAATTTGAACAGAGTAATGTATTGAAAGAGCAAAGTGTACCAGTCCAAAAGAAAAATAATTTTATACGTTGTCAGTATATGAAACGGCTTGGATATACTGAGAAACAGCTGATCAGATAAATAGGATATTTTCTTCAAAAGCTGAAAGATAAAGTTTGCCAAAATGAAAACTCACGCGTCTGAAACTGCTACTATAAATTGACATTCAAATAATGTGAAAGGCCTTAAAAAATTAACATAAGAATATTCAGTGACAGGTAATAATTGACCTGATTTTCCACTTTAATAATTAAAGCATTTATTTCAGTCTGAAATAGTTTTATTAGAACCAAATACTTTCTGCATAACTGTATTTTTGTTTTGTTTTTTTCTTCAGGCTGCTTCCTTATCAGGCAGAAGAACAATACTATAAAATGCCTTTGGGAGAAGTTTTACCACAAATGCTGTTCATATGGAAATGCAGAGTGTGAACAAACAGATGGCAATGACAAGAGCTGCAATCACATAATCACAGGGTACTTTGGGTGAGAATGTCCTCAGTCCAACCTCTTGCCCAAAAAAGGAGAAACTCAGAGGTCAGATCAGGGAGTGCTGTATTTTTTCCAGTTGGCTCCTGAAAATCTCCAAGAGAGAGCACAGATTATCCTGGCAACCTGTTCCACCTGTTCAACTCTCCAGCTGTTGTGCTTATATCCAGTTTCTCCTTATATGCTGTTTGTTTCAGTGTGTGCCTGTTGCCCACGTTCTCCCACCACACACCACTGTGAAGAGCCTGGCTCCTGTTGGCCCGATATTTCAGCATGCCTAGGTCTCTCTGAAAGATGTCCCTGCCCTTCAGCATACTGACTGATACCCACAGTTTGCTGCCATCTGCAAGATGGATTAAGGTATAGTCTTTCACTTCCTCCATGCCTCTGACAGTGACATTAAAAAGGACAGGTCTCAAAACACTTGTAAGTGGCCTTCAGGTAGAGTACAACCCTCTCCTCTTAGAGCGTAATGATCCAGTGCTGAAGAATATTGCCTTATTCTGATATATTCTGGCCTAGGTGGTTCTGAAAACAAGGTTACTTCCTTAAAAAAAATAATTCTAGTTGTAATCTGAATGGGGAAAAAAATATTGATCTATTCTTGTCCTGGAAACCTTTTAAAAGGAAGTCTTTTAAAGCGTGTTCTTGCTAGCAGGATGTATCTCTGGCCAGCATATACAGAGATGGTCTGTGTTATAAATGATTTTACAGAATAGAGCTGTTGAGCTGAGAAACTTGATCTGGCATTCCGGTAGTTAGATGCTTCCAGCACAAGTATAAAAATGGCTAAAATTGTCAGCATCAAACTGTATAAAGCATCACCAGCATGTCCTTGTAGAATACATGCTCTAGCCATTTGCCCAAGGAAAATAAATGATTCTAACATGTAATATAAATGTTTTATACCAAAGTAACTCCCACAATTTTTGCTAACATTCACTCTGATCCCTGAAAGTTCCGTAGCATTTAAACCCACAAGATTTGGGTTTTCAGTCAAGTTCAATCAATTTTGCAGCAAAATACTTCTATTTCACAAATGATTGTAAGAAGAATAAATGCTGCAGAAGAAAATAATTGTAGAAAAATAAACTTGTATCAGTTGTTAATTCCTAAAAGCCACAGTTTTCCCCTTTGTAATTTTTCTCAAAAGTCTCTTCTTTAAGTCCATAGTGACCTCTACATACAGAAAATTTTCTCTTTCTTACTGATTTCCATAAGACAAAAAAATGTAGTAAGATGTTGAAAAGATGGGCATAATGCATGACTTCTTAGAACAGTTTTTCTTCTTAGAACAGAATTTCCAAAGCAAAAAAAATTTCAGCTTTCTTCCTAAGTGAAAAAAGCATATTTTCTTTGACTAGATTAATTTGTATGTAGTCGTGTAAATAAATAAATGAAGATGATGCATGGTTTGCTGTGGGAATAACAGATTAGTGCTAGAAGATAACTGATGTCTAGATTGCCCTTTATACTGTCTTTGCCTGGAAATATCAACATGACTTTTAAAATAAAGACAGTTGTTATATTGCATTAAATTGATACTGATCCAAAAAAAAAAAAGAAGAAATAAAAGTAGTCTTCAGAATCTGCTGACTGGATTACATCTCTGTTGTCCATAAATGTTGTTTAAACAGCTTCAGCGCTGAAATTCAAATATGTATCACCATTTCAGAAACTGAAGTGGATCCAAAACATTGACACAAGGCTGGTAAATGTCTGATGTTGCAAAACTCGTATTTTTCCATGAAATTTTTATTTAACTGATTGAAGTGGCTAGCAGTCACTCATACCAACAGTGAAGAAGCACGTCTTTTCGGTGTTGTGACAACAAAGAAATATTTAAGTCAACAAAATAAATTACAGGTTTAGGAAAAAAAAAAAAGTTTTCTTATCTTTAATTTATATTTCTTGCCACTTTTATGGTATCCAGGAAGCTATATACTGAGAAAAACTTTTAAGAAGCTGTGTTGGTTTTGGCCATCTAAGTAGCTTAAGAATGAGTTTGTTTATCAAAAAACAGTTTTGAAAAATATTTTCATAGTGAATATATAAATAAATACTTTCCTAATTAAAATAAATCTTTAAGTATTTGTAAAACAAGTATATTATGCTTAAGCAGCTGACTATTTTATCTTACAAATAGAATATCTGACAATGCTAAAAGTGCTGCATGAACCCACTCTGCAGTGGTGATGAATGGATTACTTCAAAAAACCAGTATAAATATCAGATTAAAAAAACAGTTCCTCTGCAATGAACAGTCAGATAAAATGTCATCTCCTAATATTTTGTTAAACTTTAGTATTTTTTTGATGAAAAAGGGTGTTTACCTGTCAGTCTTTTGGTCTTTCTTATGGCATTTCTTAGATTCACAAACTCTTTCCATTTGGTTAAGGCATTTTGAACTGTTATTAAATGTGTCTTGCAGAAAGAAATAAACACCCAGCATTAAACTAACAAAAGGAGTTTCCAAAATATGAAGATGTCTTTCACAGTATCTGAAAACTTTGTTCCACAGTGGAGGAAGCATTGGATCTATGTCTGGCTTATTATTATTTCAGCCCTATATTATTTCAGCCCTAAAAATCAAATGTTTTTTCAAGCTATTTCTTAATTTCTTCTTGTCCTTTTCGCGATTCATGACAAGGATGTTTTTGCTTTCTTTTCCTAGAGGCACTGAATCAGTGTTTAAAATAATTTTGGTTTGCATGGAAGTGTGATATATATTAAGTGATATGATACTAATGACCTTCTACTTTTTAGTATGCTATGATTTTAGAAGACCAGAGGCATAATAAATGTCAGCCTAAGGAGGAGGACTTATTTTTCTGTCTCTAATGTCTGTCACTGTAATTCTGCTAAAACACATAAAGAGTGAAAGTTTATTCTGGCTAAAATTGGAAAAGATTGTTTATGCCACTGTGGCAAGTTTATTTTCCCCCACAGCATTCAAAAGATAAAGACCTGTATTTGCTGAAATTGCTCTAAAACAGACAGTGGAGAAAAAAAGGCCTCAAAAAAGAGTAGTGGGAAATGAAAAGGGAAAGAGAAGAATGAGATACCAACAAAAATGAAAGCTATGCTATTTGCTTTCAACAATTTTATTATTTTCAAAACTCTTGAAGAAAATCTGGTCTAGCTGCTGATAACTAATGTGCAACAGTTGAACTATTCAGCTGCTCTTGAGACCTTATTAAAGTGGGAATACTGTTGCCAATCCTCACATGAGGATAGTCATAAACAAACCCGGTCACAGCAAGGAGAGATGACCTAACTTTGATTCCCCATAATTTCAGAGAGCACCAAAGTGGCAGCAAAGCTCACTCTCCTCAGCCCAGCTTTCAGTGCCTGATGGTGTGGGGTCATCTGTGGCTCCTTTTGTCAGGGCTGGAGAAAGGCTGTGACTTCCAGAGAGAGGGTAATCGAGGTCTCTGTAGTGAGATTGCTGTCTCCCTCTCACTGTTGATTGTGGAGGTCATCTGACACGATATTCCTAATTGAGGCACCTCATGGTTTCTACACGTAATAAAACAGAAGTGAAGCCTGTACTATCAATGTTGAGCAAAAGAGACTGGTGTAGATTAGAAAGGGAAATTACCAAGGAAGGAAGGAAGGAAAAATTAAAATATGCTTGATGTTAAAGAAGGGTGAATGTAGAGATGTGGAGAACTGTTCCATCTTTTGCTGCCCACCACCAAGGGGTCTGCAGGAAAGAAAACATAAGTCAGACAGCAAGTAGGGCTGCGGACTACATGGGCCTTCACACCCGAAACACTTCTGTCACAGAGAAGGTGAGTCTTTCACTTAGTATCTATTAATTTTCTGCTGTATCCTACCCTACAGTAAGGTCTTTTCTATGTTGGTTAAGTTATAACCAATAAATAAGTTGAATATACCAATAGGGTTATTTAGTACTGTTTTTTATTTATTGAAGTCTTCTTGATTTTATGCCCTTAGAACTCAATGAGAAGTTTCTCATTGACAACACAGAGCAAGACCAAATCCTTGGTATATTCTTTCCTCCATCATCTTAAAAGGAAACTGATCTGTTATACACAATATCTAATTTTCATTATTATCTAGAGCTTATTTTGTTCCTGTTACAAAAATAATACCAGATCTGTATCACTGATATATTTAAAAGACTGCAATTCCTCCTGCTGAAGAAAAGTTGAAAGGTAAGATGACTCTTATAGCAGACAATGAAATTTTTAAGTCTCTTCAAATGCTATTCTTACAATTATTCTACTAATACCCTATAGAAAAGTTTTACCCAAGCAACTAGTCTGCTCATTATGATAAAGGTTTAGCACTTCAGAGCTGGTTTATTGAGTGACACATTTTTTGCCTATCTGCCAGCTGAAGTTCAGTAACTGAACAGTAAAGACACCATTATAACAGGCAGCTATATATTGAGTAGATAATAGAAATAAGTTATTGATACATTACTCTCCTTTTAAAAAGGTATTTATCTTCTTCAGGGCAATTTATAATTTTCATTTACTGGACAGAATTTAAGCACCAACAGTTTACTTTGTCACTCCTCTTACAAAAGGCTGTTCCTCACATTTACTTTTCAGAAAGTAAACTCATATTCTGTTTAAACAGAAACTTGGCAACACATACGATTTCTGCAGGACAGATTAACCAACCTGCTTAGGGGAATGCCTTGCAAAATCAAAATAGACCTAAAAATATCAAGTTCAAATATATCTACTGGTAAAGAATGATATCTCTCTGCAGGAAACAGCCCCAATTTCTTCACAATGTTGTCATGAAATAAGATTTCTTAGCTCTAGAAAAAAAAAAATAGCCCAACAGCAAGGAATGTAATTCTTCCAGCAAGCAGAAATGAAGTTTTGCAACCCAGAGTTTTCATTCAGGGGTTTTACATCCTTCTGTGTAAACATTGTCACGCCTCTGACACTATAAAATATTGTATGTGAAGATCAAAAATGCATAAACAGGAAAGCACTTCTTTTCAATGTGCAGAAGGAATCTTCCCAGGAGAAGCCATTGCAGAACTATTATTCAATCTTTGGAGAATGCTGATGTATGAGGAAATATGTTATCAACAGTAAGAGATAAAAGCACTGGATCTACTCTCTTCAGCAGCTGCAAAATTAGGTTAGTTTTAAAAAGCCTTACAGTTCCAGAAAACATGAGGTTCTTTCAATTTTGTTGAATGTACCTATGTTCCTGTATGACAACTTAGAATAAACAACAAATTGAACTAAATTTTTAAATTACTGTTTTTCTCTGGAACCTCTAGTTTTTCAAATGAAGTTTTTATATGGAACCTCATTAATGATTATGTCTAGGGGTGGACACTTCTGAATGAAATATTATTATGTCCTTTTATATTTTACTGTGTGGAAGAGAAATGTATAAAGTAATATTACTATACGAGTAGTCATGATGATTTTTGGCACAGCATAGGAAAATAATGTGGTAGATTATACCTTTTATAAAACTGACTGGAAAAGAAACACTAACTTTTAGGCAAGCCTGCAGTTCAAGAAGCAAATTTCAGTGCTAAATACTGTTACAGCANATGCTTTAAAGCCATGAAATAACACCTTTGAAGTTCTTAGTTGGACAAATCAATCTGTACAATGAAACAAATATATGCATTGAGTCTGTGATTTTAATGTCTAGACTCACAAAATTATTTTATGGATATGCTCTGAAGTTCAGAGCTGAAACATTAGTGAAGGAAGATATTTTTCATCTGGGCAAGTGAATGGGGTCTGAATGTCCTCATCTTTCCCTGAGTGCTTGGACAGAGTTATTCAGACTTATGATGATTAGTTTGTTTTGTCTTTATAGTTTGTATAGGAGCATTTGCTGACATGGGAGAAATATGTTACATTATGAGAAGGCTTTGTAGAAGGTCCAAGAATTTAGATGGGTCTGGTACTGAAAGCCTTTGCTGTGTGGATCACAGAAGTGCTAGCAAGTCTCTCATGTGGCAGTTACTGGTCCACGCTGTTTGTTGCTGATGTGAATTGCAGAGTTTGGGTCTGTTTGAATACAAGGAGGGATTTGGGAAAAACAGCATTTAGCAGGATCCTATAC
Organism: Leptocoma aspasia; assembly: GCA_013399835.1. Lineage (NCBI taxonomy): Eukaryota > Metazoa > Chordata > Aves > Passeriformes > Nectariniidae > Leptocoma > Leptocoma aspasia. Next base: position 255,100 of record VXAX01007432.1, on the reverse strand, counting down.
CTATGTATACTGTAATTAGGGCTGTGAAAGTGGGGGCATGTGAGGGTGTGATGATTATCCTTTCAAGAAAGGAAGGGGACAGCAGAACCTCAAAACCTAAAAACATTAAGTTGAAAACTAACAGATACAGAAGACAATGGGGACCTGTATGCAAAATTTTTCTCCTAGCAGAATCAGCTGCCTATATTGGGATTTATGTCAAGCACATTGGACTTTGAATAGATCTTGGGAAATGGAATAAAATAAAATCAATGCTCCCTTTCTTTAGAACTTTTTGTTTAAAACAGATTTCTGCAATTGTAAAGTTCCTCCCCACCCTCAGACTTCCACTTGGGATTATTTGATGCACAGCTATAGTCACTCGTTTCCATTTAAGACAGATTTTGCTGGATGTGTTCCGACTTAACAAAGAAATATTTCCATTCCTTTCATGAATCAGCAGCTGTTGCCATCCCTGACAGCTGGCTTAGTCAGGCTGAAGCACCAGCGTGTGTTCATTGGATGATACTTCGTTTGTTAAGTCATTTAACTAGTCATATTGATGAGTAATATCTCACATGCAATCCAAAAAAATCAGCCAACAAACTGTCAGTGGCATTGCAAGCCATGAGCATGATCCCCAAAGCTGATTACAGGAAATGTGAGATGCTGGCTCTGAGAACGCCTGGGGAGCTGAGATAGGGAGCAGGAAGGGCACCAAAACCAAGGATTTGTATATGAAATTGATTGCTTCAAATTCAATGCACAAGCACTGCTTAACTTACAATGAAACTTCAATTTTTTTTCTTTTTTCTTCTTCTTCTTCCCCGACTTCACCTCCCTTACAGAAAATTCTTTTATTCTGAAATTTTCTATATTCTGCTTCAGTGAAAAGAAACATACAGGGTTCACAAAACCAGGTGCTGAGGCAGGTATGGAAAACACAAGCAATATCATTCTACAGAAATCTGCAGGATGGGGTCTGGAGGGAAAATGACTCATTAACTTAGAGGACATCACTTTATGTCTTTCTTCTCTGCACCTGTCCAACAGTACATACATCTGAAGAACTCACAAGCACTCATTAGGTCCACATGGAGTTAAAAAGCCTTGCTTTATCTCTTAAATCTTGGGCAACAAGTTAACTGTGTCCCATGTTCCCTAAGTGCTTTTTCTTAGTCTGGCTTCCTAGGGAATGGAAGGCACACTGCCCTCACTGTCTGAGATGGATCCAGCGCCTCTCACTTTTAAGGACACTGGCTGAGATATGTTATTCTCCTAAATTTCATGAGAACAGTAAAACCTACAGTACAATCTTTATTAGATGCACCAAGGTCTGTCCATATAAAAGCTGTGTGAATACAGATGTATGAAGCCTCACACGTTACTGTAGAAGTATCAAAGTACAAGACATAAATTCCTAAGAAAGGAGGCTTCCTCAGTTTTTGTGCTCATGAAATCTGGGGATTAGCTGAAGTAGAAGAACTCTGGACACAACAAGCAGATTTAAGTGTTGAATATAAAAAACCAAACCTTGATGTATTGGGACTTTCAAGAGTTCAACAGAGTTAAAGAATTCCTATCAGCTGCAATTAAGGAGCAATTAAGCCAGTGTGAAATGCTTCTGAACCCCTAACCCAGACTGCTTCACTCAGCTGAATTTGTATGCTGTAGCTCTTGGAAGTGAATGAAAAAAAGTTCTTTTCTGTAGGTATCTCCACCCACCTTAGTCATGCAGTATGAGTAAAGACACCTGTAGCTGAATGTAAATAAGGCCATCTGATAAGGCTATGTGTGACAAGAATTTTTAAATACTGGAATGGTGGCCTCACAATGTCACTCTGCAGAGCTGGACTCTTGTGTTCACAGGCCCAGTTTTACTGTTATAACACCTTCTGGATCGTGATAAGTAGCACACTTGCCAGAATCTTTCTGACCAGCATCTCCAGCCTGGCAGTGTGCAGCAGGTGAAATTCAACTGTCTTTCCTCAGGTGCGGCTCCACCTGGAGCAGCAGAAATGAGACATAAATTGTCAGTCCACATTTCAATACATTTTGGGCAGAGCTTGAATTTTCAGAGTTTATAGCTTTCAGATGGAAACAGTCACATGTTGCTAGGAAAGGGGCAAACAGTGTGTACCCGTGAGATCAATCAGTAGCCCAGAAAAATCACTCTGCCTCCCTCTAAGTTTATGAAGCACAGGCACACAAAGCAAACTCTTCCCTATTCTTCCTGGGCAAGCATGTCTAGTCTCAGATTTAATCAAAGTGTTAATCCTAGGAAACTTACACAGTAAGATATTGTATTCAGCTTTGAACATGAAACTACTAAGTGCACAAATACCTGTTACCAGTAATATGTTCCCTGGGGATCCTGAAAGAAGCTCAGACTGTGGAATGAATGGGCTACTTATTGCCCTCAGTCACACCTGTGCAAGCCCTGCTAATTCAGACAACAGCACCTTAACCAAGGGGCACCAGGAGTGAGAGTGGATGGAAAATGTTAATGAGACTGATAACACTACAAATATTTAAAGGAGAAAAAAACCTCTTGTTTGGAGTGCTCAATTATTTTGAACTCTTTCAGCTTCCTTTTGACAGAGCCTGGCAGATGCTGGTCATAATTATAATTGCTAAAAAAAAAAAATCAATGGTCATTAATGGTAACAGAATTATTATTTATAAATGGGATTTATATAAATTCAAAGAAATGTTAAGGCTGAAAAAAACTCTAAGATCACCAAGTCCAAGCTTTAACCCAGCACCATGTTCACCTCTAAGCTCTGTTACCAAGACACGTCTCTTGAACACTTTGAGGGATGGTGATTCCACTACTGCCCTGTTACAATATCTGCCTACCTTTTCAGCATAGAATTTTTTCCTAGTGTGAAAGACCCAGTTGCCTATATAGTGTGAAAAAATAGCCATGCCCAATTCACTTCATCCTAAAATGAAATGATGAGATGAGATGATTTCATCTCTTGATGAAACAGAGACCAAGTCCTATACCCCATTTTGAATTTGCCCCGTAGTAATTTGTACTGCTGGCTGTACATAATGTCCTCAGGTTATCTCTACTGACTGCTCACTGGTAAGAATTCATCTGTTTATGTGTGAACTGCTTTTTCTGACATGTCTTGAAGTAGTACCTAAGCTTTTCATGACCCTGGATCTGTGTATGAAATGGCTTCTGCTGATTAACAGCACGATGGAAGGAACAGTGTCCATCCTATAACACAGGGGGTGTTAGGGTCCATTAATTCTGCTTAAGCCATCCAGGAGATGTTTTGCTGAGAACAATTAACCAGATAACTTTCCACTGTCCTATTCCCTCCAATCTCTTTATTTTCCCTAGAAAGACTAGAAAAACTAGTAAGATTCTTTCCTGGAAAACCAAGACTAAAAAATTACAAAATTGAGGATCAGACAAAATAGGCAGCAATGCCCTGGCCATCAATAGACAAAAACTGACATGATGAGGCAAACTCTCCCACACTTCAAAACATACTGTAACTGGAAACAGGAAGTAAGAGGTTTTGGTCATATTTTTGATTTCTGTCCTGTGGTCACTTACTTCTCTTCTGGGAACATCACTCCATATTCCAATTTTGAAAATCATTTCCTGTTACTTACTCATTATACAATGGTAGAGTGTAGTTTATTCATATCCCCAAACTGTTTCCTCGTGAAGCATAGGTTACAGACACATTTTTAATATTTTCTTTCTCTTAATATATTGACACTAATAGAGTTCCCATCCGTTAAATAATTTTGCTGTTGTTGCTGTTCTTTAATGTAAACTATCAAACATCCTCTCTGACCCTCTATAGCTGCCTGTACCAATGTCCTTATTCATAGAGGTAAATTTTCAAGAGTCACTGAAGCAATGTCTCTGCTAGTCAGCAATACAGAGTCAAGGCCAGCCAGGGTGGGGCTTTGGCCAACCAGGCCTATTGGGAGGTGTCCTTGACCATGGCAGGGAGGATGGAACCTGATGATCTTTAAGGTCCCTTCCAATCCATTCTATATTTCAATGAGATCTTGGTCCCAGGCTGGAGCACTGATTTACAGCCATCCATGCTGCTTACCATGTCCCTTGGATGCTCTGGCTCCTGACAGTGAGCAGTGCAGCTGTACGGAGGCAAGCTGTGCCACACTACTTGCCCCAGGGCCAGAGACTTGTTTGCTGGCCTGTTTTATGTAGTAGTATAGTTGCAGCCTAGGATTACCGCCTTCGTTTTTGTCTTTTGATTTACATGAAATGTTTACCATTTGTATATGAAAAACTGAGTCTGAATAGGGGCTTTCTGATCTTCTCAACCACTAGGATTATTTTGTCAAGCTAATGAAATTTTCCATTTGCATATCTATGTATTTTGAATATTTTGAATTCCTAGGAATATTATGAAGAAACAAAGAGAGAAAGAAAAATTCTTAAACTGTAGCATTTAACTCCATATTTCATTGCGTGTATAACATTTATCACCTGCTAATTACCATAGTATTGAATATGTAGTCCACATTAATATTTGTAGTGAAGTACTGCCAGAAGTCCAAATTTCTGTGTAATGCTGTTTTCATTGAAAGAAAATTCTCAAAATAACTGTTTCATAGAAGCATTCTTACCTACCTGAAATTTCAAGTATATGTCATGTTATTTTGAATGATAGAAATAATTATTTTGATTTAGCATTTTAGAATATTCTCTATAATTCATACACATATATTCATATGCAAAAGTGATAATAATATAATAAAATTGAAGTAAAATATAATTCACTTGGAAACATTTGCTTCAAAGCTGCAAAGTAATTTGTTTTCATTTCAATGCAAAGTTGGAGTAATTTTGAATTGTGAGATTTTCTCATGGGATAGACTTGCTCAGATTTAACCAGCCATTCTAGGAATTTCAGAATCAGGGGGGATATTTTTGAAATTACCATTTTTGGGGGAAATTGTGTAGCAACTTTTTAAACCTCGATTGTATTCCTAAAAAAAAAAAAAATCCCTTAATTTTCAGGGCTCTATCCAAGCGACATTTTTTACAGCTGTAGCCAGGTGTGGTTACTGATGGACATTTTCTGGTTTTTTCACCAAGAAATGAGAACTAGTGACTACTTTAGAAAGTGTGGTTTGTATCATTAAGAAAGGGTCAGTATTTATCTCAGTGTACTGCTGAGTGTCTCCTCCTCAACTTCCAGAGGTGTCAAGCTCATCTCCCATACTGTCAAATCAAACCCCACTGGCTGGCTACCATGCCAGATATTAGCAACTTAATTATGGCAACTGAACTTAGTACATGCCTAGGGAAATACACACTTTCAGACCTTGACATATGCTCCACACAAACCAATAAATAATGCCAAACACATGCTTTCTATTTGTCAGCAATAAAATAAATGCTTGTTGCAATCCAGACATCAAGTGACAGTGCCAAAACCCCCTTCAGTAGTATGTATACATTCTCCAAACACTTTAAAATTCTGCTAGCAAACATGCCCAGTGTCACACCAGTGTGCAGTTTACTAACTAGGTGATGCTTCAATATTCTTTCTATATAAATATTTCTTGTTTGGCTTTTTTTTCCTTCCTTTAGAAAGAAAAGAGCTGGAGTTTAAAAATGCAATCAGTGTTTCCTTTAGGACTCTGTCAAAAATTAATAGGCCAATTTATTCTTTGGTAGAACTTCATTGACCTTGGTAAATTTAAATTTGGGATGATGTTGGCTGACCAACGACAGTGGAAAATATTTGCAGTAAAACTTCAGAAACACTCACACATACCTGGTTCACTTACATTGCTGCTCCCTGTTTGGTCAATGATCATTGAAAAGTTCCTTGCAATTTGCAGGAAAAACCCCAGTTCCAAACGGACTTGAGCAAAATAATTTTTTCAGCCTGGTTCAAGTGAAGCTAGTTTGAGATATGGGATTTAAGAATTACGCACTTATTCAAGGAGAACCAAAAGCTTTTCATCAACTGCATTAAAAAGAAAAGAAAATAAATTGAACTCCTGCAAGCTAACCAGTTTTTTTTCCACTCCATTGTGTTTAGAAATCGTTTAATTAAACCAATAGTATGTAGAAGAAATCATATCCACAAGTACAAAAAAAAAAGGCCAGCGAAGAGTCATTAGAATATGCATGGCCAGATTCCTTTCCTTTATGATACTCTGTATTAAAAGACATTACTCTGTGGCAGGAGTTATGCCACACTTATCTCAGTAACTCTGAAAACAGAAACCTCAAGAAATCTTGATCAGCAGCCATTCCCAGTGCCTTCCAACCTAGCCAATTCCTGATTCTCATTTTCTAGGAAGATCGTATCAATCTAACTGGCAAAATCAGTCATTGGGAAAGATAGGAATAAATACTAACTAAGCACTCTTGCAACAATGAACTGCAGGGCCTTCTTCTCATTACAGCTACAGATACATTAATTAGTAAAGGTGACATTTCCTTAATATTACATAACAACATTTCTTACCCTCTAGCTATGCACTGTCCCGTGTAAGTATTATTGACTTTTCTGTGAAACCTGATATTGACTGCATGCCCAAAATGTAAACACAAGAAAATTTTTTCCAGCTTAGCAGCATGAAATAAGGTGGTGAACATGACCCCAGTCTCTAGGACAGGAAGATAGGATAGATACCTTTCTGCCTGCATTTAATAAAATACTTTAGGAATGAAGAAGTAACATATTAGTCCCATCTCTTTCTAAATAAATAGTGGCTGTCCTTTTTCCTGTGGTGAGAGATACGACACAGGCCTTTTTCTCCTGCAGTTCTGTAGACAGGTGCATAAGCTCTCCACCTATAAGGAACTAAGTGAACATGAACACCAACACCATGAGAAATCAACCCAGCCTCTCTCTTGAGTTTGCATCCTTTGAGTTGAGTGGATTATGACAGACGACTTTGTTACACTAGCTTTCATAAAATGGTGTTTCACATAAGGTGCCATATATGTGGAGAAAGTAAACGAGTCATGCCCATTCTTCCCACTAGTGGCAAACATGTCTGAAAGAATTTGTCTCAGGCCTCAAGTCTGAGCCTGGAAAAGCACACATTGGTGAGGCTTCAAGCATGGTGCAACACAGAGTGTTGAACCAGAAAGACCAATTTCTTACTAGCAAGACAATCCAACTTTAAACATATGGGATGGGAGCAGCCCAGGTTTTCTCCTAGGTTTATTAGCTTATGTTTTATTCAAGAGTTGAAACTGTAACAAGGACAAAGATGCAAGGAATTTGATGAGCAGCATCATAGCACAAGAAAGGAGCAATGGGTTGGGGTTGATTCATGGAAAGCAGGAGAAAGAGGGGGACAAAGTAGCAGAAGTAGAATTGCCTGCAAAATATCCAGAAACCCTTTCTTTAGAAGAAATATGATGCTCTTCATTTCTTTGTATCTGATAAAAACCAATATTAGTACAGTTGACTTGTGGTTGTTAAGGATAATTTGGAAAACAACCAAACATATTATGACCCTCAATTAGGAGAACATACGAAAACATGAGGAAACATTAACAGGCGGCAGAAAAGCTTAAACTGAAACTGCTCAGCCCATGACCAAATGAGAGATGGGTTCCACCTTGGGAACTGAAGTTTTATTGAACTTGGAATTCCTTGAAAGCCTTGCAGAAAATGAGGTATTTATCATGAAAGGCAGTGACTACAGCTGGAAATCAATTCTGGAAACACTTAATATGTTCAATTCCCATTGACATAAATTAAAATATAAATCAGGTTCTGACTGATCTATTTCATTTAGATCCATTCTTCAACGACTTTACAGTTGCTTCAAAGTCCAAGGTGTGCCAAAAATTAACTTTTCGATGCTGAGTACAATAATTGCATTTTGTTGAACTTTATTGTTTACATACATACATCTGCTCATAAACTATGTATCTAGAAAACCCACATGTATAGGATATCTTATGACCATTTCCAGAAAATGAGTGTTACATGATGTATAATTTGTCTCGCTTTTCTCTCACATCAATGTAGTACAATTTTTGGAAAAATAATGTTTTTCTTGGGTATGTGTATGTGTGTGTGTGTATATATATACACACATATATATATACTGCTGATCTAGCTATTTTGATAGAGCCACAAATGCCATTTTTCAGAATAAGCAACAAACATAATTTCTCTGATAGTCAAAAAATAAATGTGTGTTACTGGCTAACTGTGTCATTTTAGTACTGTGTAATAAGGCTGCTGTTTACAAAAAAAAATCAGTTTTGGTATATAAAACCAGCTAAAAGTGCTGATACATGTCTGCATGGATAGCTACCTATAATTAAGTGCATGCTTTTAAGCCAACTTCCTAACAGGGATCTGCAATTAGAGCTGGCAGTAGTTTTGTGAAAGTGACATCACATTTCTGTTCTGAGAATTTTGTTCATTTGGCACTACAATATATTTTTTTTTTACATTCCTATGCTCATATTGTAGTAGAACAGGGAGTCCTGATCTTATGAACTTTATTTACACATAGAGGTCCAGTGAAAAGGTTAAGTTTGCTTAAAAGGAATAAATATGGGTTGCTTTTTTTCACATTGCTTATGTGAGAGAAAGGGCTGCAAAACCAGATCAATTCAGCACTTGTCTGCACTGCTTAAGCTCAGAGTGTGCATAATTCACATCAAATGATTTGAACTAATTTAACAACAAAAGAAATATTTATTTAGAATGAGCTCTTCTGAAGTTTTTAACTCAAAACTGATATCCTAGTTTAATGTCAAGCTAATGTCATGTTAAGCTCATGTACTTAGTTGTCATTATTATCCTAAAAATTCAATATAACTGATATAAGACCATATGCTGTTATGATTTAAATGGAAGTGTTTTTTCTCTCTCCTTCTGTCTTTATGCTAATTTTGGTTAAAGACAGCCTAACCTCAGTGTGGTCACCTTTATTAGGTGACCTTAGTTGCAGATGAAGAAGGATCATTTAAGGTTATCCAGGTTGGATCACAATAGCATATCCTGAACCATGGCAATATTAGCCTGGATCATTTCCTCCTTATTTATCAAAGTAATGCAGGATATAAAGGGTGTGATTTTCCTATACTCACAGCTCTCAGAGTGATCATTATTCCAGATTTCTTTGCAAAAATTTATGAATAAGAATGAGTAGGTTTTTACAAGTGCCATTGTATCACTATACATTGCAGCCATTTAAAACAGATTTTTAACATTACTTAGACATATTGTTAATATTTATTATTGTTTCTACAGCCTGAGACAATCTTTATGAAATATCATCTTCCTTATAGAGGATATAAACTTTCCTGTTTCTAAGAGTTCATAGCAAATCTACTATTGCTATAGTTCCAAAATACAGTCTACTACTACTGACTGCAAAAATTATCTTTGTGAACAGAAACAAGTGAACAAGTCTTTCTGCTCATTATAACATCTTTATGCAGAAAAATAACAACAAACCCCCTCTCATTTCACATTTAGACAACAATTGGTCTCATAGATCCTGCACTGAACATAGAGAAGAAAAAGACTGTCAATTTTGCAGCCTGACTGGCCCCCTTATTTTTCCTGTTCTAAGTTAGATAGTCACTTGGCATTTTTTGTTCTATCTGTCACTGAAACTAGGATTGGGGCTCAATTAGCAAAGCATGCATCTATTGTCAGTCTATTTTTGCATTTCAAAACATCCAGACTAGTCTTCAAATGCTCCTTTTAAATGTCTTGGGTCTCTCATTGGCCATGTGTCACACTTGCCTGCCCATATGGGAATCTTCTTTCTGGAAAGAAGGAAACCAGTACAACTGTTTCATCCTTTATGTGCTGCAAAGATGGTAAACTGGCCTATGGACTTTCACCACAATTTGATATGTGGGAAAGGAATGTTCTGTACTAGTTTCTTTAAACCATTGGCTTTTTTTTCTGCTCTTGTTTTGCAGTTCCTATGAAAATAAGGATAATAATTTCCAGGAACTTATACACCTGTAAATTGTTAGAATTGGAACAAGTTGTGACTTTTATAGTCTACGTAATAGTCAGAAAATTATCTCTGATTTGAGTACAGAGCACTGTAAAATTGCAAAGACTTACAAAATCCTAGAACAGCTATACAAAGATTTTCTTCAGTCATCCTACTAAACTCCAGTAAAAGTTTTTTCTTCTTTCATAACCTGTGAAGAGTGAATGGTCTAATCTTTTACGATCTGTGTGCAGTCCTTCTTGTTGGAAGGAAAAGGCAAGGTTGAATACAAACAACTGAACACAAAATTTATCTTTGTCATCTACACATTTACTTCTATTTATTTACTGCTATATTTATGAATTACCAAAGAAAGAACACTAGCATTTTTTCACCTATCACTTTCTTCTTACCATGTCATTTCTGCATAGCAATACTTAAATAATTGCATCATACTACTTAATTCTTAGAATATACCGTGTACCTGAGACATGGAATATATATTTGGCTGCACCTAGACTGGTTTTGCTTTTTTGGTAAAAAAAAAAATTTGTTGTAATTGATGTCCACTTACTACCATTTTCAGCTCTAATACTCAGTTCAGCAGTGCTAGTCTTGTTTCTGTTTGTTTGCAACATGGACAATACAATGATCCATAGACCTCCAAGCTGGCTTTAGCTGGGACTTATCCAAACTGAAAATTGTACATTTTTGTCAACACATAATTGAGCCATAATTTTTGAAAAGCAGAGCTTATTATTTGGGGTTCGGAGATTTGCTAACACAGCTATACTACCCAAAGGCACAAATCAGCATCTCCAAAGAATTCTTCATTGCGGATATCTTAGATCAGGTCAGAGGTACTTTTGAAGTCTCTGCCATTGCATAATTTAGGGGAAACCCACACAATTTAGGAAAACACCATGCCCATGCAACCTCAGCCTTTCCACAAGTATAAATTAGAAAACTTCTCGTAAATCTTGTAGAATGACCTATTAGACTGAAGTGTCTTGATCTTGCCCAAATCATTCTCCAGACACCTTGACCCTCAGAGAGGCATCTTGTCTAAATCTAGACCTATATGCACAGTTGTACAGTATTGCCAGCAAATAAGTATCAGGTTTGTAGGGTTGGTTTTTTTTTTCATGGATGACTTGCTGACTGTAATTAGAGAATAGTTAAAACTTTATTTTAGTGTTCTACAAAAGCAACTTTTGGATTATCACCTTCTTGCCTGTCTCCTTTATTACATAAAAAATAATTCATATATAGATTAAACATAAATATCAATGAATTGTGTAACAATGTGGGATGACTTCTGAGTCACTACTAGAACACCCCATGATTCATTTACTAAAACCTGAAGAAAGCTATTAATGGCACAAAGAATAGCTGCAAAGTACTGTTCTTCACAGCTACCACACCAGCTCAGTAAAACTCTATGATCTGAATTTAAAAGACGAGATGTTTTTGTTGGTAGATCTATGATGACCAAGTAGTACAGCTCATGGGAAAGTTTGAGCATGTTGATCACTCACACAGTAGAAAGCAACTGCAGAAATTTCTTCACAAAGAGCAGTGACACAACCAGGAAGTGGGAAAGCCATCACAAGACTGCAAAGCTTTCATAAAGCTGATCAGAGGATCAGAAATAACTAGAAATAAAATTTACATGGAGAAAGATGGGGAGACAGAAAATCAAAGGTCCTTAACTTTCCTTATGTCAGTAAGCCCAGAGTTAAGAAAGTAGGATAGAAGTTTCATTTTCCAAAAATACATTTGGATTTTTTGTGACTTAGGTCATTAATCTTGGCTAATGGAATCTTACTGCACAAAAAAAAAAGAAACACAAAAGCAAAAGGTTTTTCTCTGTGTGTGTGTGTGTGTTTCTCTGTGTGTGTGTAACTACTATTGTGATTTAAAGTGAGAGAGAACATAATTCCCATGAAGAAACAGATATAAATTAGGCTCTGCTGAACTATACCCCTGTCATTCTCTAACATTGTACTCAGAAAAGTGGTAAGAATCTGAAATGTTATAAATCCCCATGCTAGAGATATGTCCCCCAGATCTTTTTCACCTTCTTTTTACATCTAAATTAATTGTTCAGAAAACAGAATAGTTGCCTTTACTGCTGATATGACTAATCAGTGCTAAGTGACCAATGAAAGGTTTTGCTCTTGAGTAAGATTCCCTCACATGGAAAAAATAATTCATCTAGAATTGTAGAGATTATGAGCTGTTATTACCAGTCTCATGCCATATAGCCGTTAGATGCTCTTTTAATTATCTATAAAAAACTATGAAGGAATGTTCTCTTTCTGCAAGCAATGCCAGTCCTGTGGAGAAACACATTCATACTTCTTTTTCAGAACTCTGTCAGTGGTAGTATTTGAACAGGTAGTATCACTGAGGTGCCAGTCAGGGAAGGTGATGATATTGCTCTTGCACCAAGGTGGAAGTTTGTATGCAGCCCTATTGTGACTGTTGCACAGGTGTTCTTCTATTCCTTCAGCTAATTTTAAAATCTATCACTTTCATTTAGAATAATCTCTACTACTGCTTTTTTAAGGAACAAATGAACTTCATGTGTTGGCAGAGATAACTGTTAAAAAAATGAGATCCACAAAAAGAGAAGCAGAGTGAACAGTGAGACTGCAAGAGAAATATTTTACAAGTTGAAGGCTTTTTCTTTTTCTATAATATTTTGACTGTACCTTGGAGATCTTATTTATAGATTGTCCCACATTTGGGGCACAAGCATTGCTCATGCGTCTCATGACACATACAGAGACATTCTGAATTAGCAAATGAATCTTAGAACATTTTGAAATGTCTTTTAAACATGAATTGTCAGTTTTAATACATGTAGATGAGGTCATTCATGGCTCTTTTCAGCTACATATCCATGTAAAAAAGACAAAGTCTAATGATGCAAGAATTATCTGCCTGCAAAAGTCAAATCACAAAAGATGAGCTGTGAATAGGAACCACTATTGTTTCAAAAATCTCAGTACTGTATTATGTATGAAATACATGTTTTTCCAGTTTAAGGTATTCAATTTTAAAAGTAACTTTAACAAATGGGAGAAAAATCTCCCTCCTCTTTTAGAGAAAAACAGTCTTTGTAAGACACTAATCACCGTTGCTATATTGACCTAACCACATCCTTCTGCTGTAGCTGGAGAAAATTCCTGTGTGAGAAATCCCTACACTTCTTTGTTTATGGAGTTGGAAAGAAAATAAACTATTATATCTATTCTTAAATACTTAAGATGTCTTTAGAAATGATAACAGCAGTGGTCTTCATAAACATCTAATTAAAAAGAGAAAAAAACCAAAGAAATATCTTGCAGGATTTTTGCTTCCCTTTACCCTTGCCCAAATTCCTGATTTACCTGGGCTACATCTTATTGGTGACATTTTGCAATCTCAAGGGCCTTTTAATCAACTTTACTTTTCAGACCTTCAGAAGGCCTAGGTTTCTCTTGTTGCTCATGCCACGTTATAGTCAGAGAATACACCTTAATGTTTTCTATCTGGGAGCTGTCACTGATGGTTGTGTCTTGGAGCTTTCTGTGTCATCCTGAGGACTGTATCTATCCCAGTGTATGGACCTACATCCTAGTTCCCTTTTACAATGATTTTAGATCAGGGTTTGAAGGTTTCTCATTACAGCTATATGACTAGAAAATTGATCTCTCCTGCCATTGTTCCTTGGAGAATGTGACTGCAAACTAATCAGAATAAGGCTTTCATGACAAGTCAAACAAAGAGTGGCATATAACCCACTGTAAGCTCAGTAATTCTTGAGTAAATTCTCAACTTCATTTGGTGCAAAATCTTCTAGAATCTTCGGTGGGGCTAGGATTTGTACTGGTCTTGGTAAAAGGCTAAATATGACAGTGTCTCAAGTGTATAATAAGATCTGAAACACCTCTCATGAACCACAAAAGATTTTGCTAAGGACTTAACATTAATTATAATATTTCATGGTGACAATAACATATATTTACAGCTTCTGGCCTCTCTTACTATTTAAATACAAGTATTTTAATATGTAATTTGTAGCATTTTATCAGCAGTTCTACAAAATCAATGTACCATATCATAATTTCACTTCCAGTGCTGTTTTCCACACATATTGTAGCTATGTCAATTGATGCCAATGGGATTGGAGTGCAACCAGCCAGGTAAAACACTTAGTCTCAAAATATACAAGAGTATAATTCAGCTCTCACTGCCTGAATTGCTCTGTGGTATTTTTATTTTCCTTCATTTTATTAACTCCCCAGACTTTCTATATTGAACGCAGAAAAGAAGTTGCTTGCAGACTAATGAATAAGCCATGCCAAGCATAAACTTACAGAAGAGTTACTCATTTAACTGGTTCATATTCATCAGGAAACCATGGCTTTGTTCTTATTAGCAGTCAGTTGTTCATACTTTAATAAACTACTCATCAGTGTTGATCTGAAACACAACTTTCCATTCTTATTCTGTCATGCTCTGAGCAATGCTTAGAACAGAATTCCTGCCTCTCAATCACGGAGCTGTTTTAATGCAACAGACAATCAGGATCACCAAAGCTAGAGACAATGGGATTCAATGGAACCTCAGGACTCTGAACTCATATAATAAAACTCTGTCTATGCTTACACATGCCAATTAGAAGTTGTTAAATACTGCAGATCACAGCTCTTATTATACTGGGTTTTCAGTACATGGGAAGTCATTTGGGGAGACAAAAGATGATTTTTGGTGGGTGGAGATTTTTTGCTGTATTTTTCAATATTAAGACAAATAGCTTAACACTTTTTGCTTAACATAGCTTTTTCCTGTGTTGATATTAGCTTTTCTCTGTATACTTTCACAGATGTTAAAAAAGAGCTCCACTAATAACATCCTTCTTGCTTGGAACTCCGTTCTTTTTCATCGTCTCAAACCAAAAGGGGTCTCTTAGCTGCCATAAACCTGAATGCAGCTCTTGACTTTGAAAACCACTTTTAAGGCACTGCTGTTGTAGAGAATTAAAGGCTAATCAGCTTTTTGTAGACCAGCATGTTTATCTATGCTTTTCAGCAACTCAGAACTCCATATGGTTTTCCTTCACAATATTTTATAGAGCTGTTTTCGAACTCCTCATCTTGAGATTAAAACCAAAGTTTAGCCAAACTACAATAAATAGGGGTTTTTTTTGCCAGCTGTGCTGTGGCTAAATGCTCTATAGGACTGGTATCTGCTCCTTTCATTTGCACTTAGTACTTCTATGTACTAAACCTGCAGAAAATGACCTCATCAAAAGAGGTCTGACATTCCCACAAGGCTTTTGAAGACTTTCAAAACATAGCCATGTGTTTTTCTGATACATATTTTGTGCCAGAAAGTCATGTAATGAATCATCACCTCTGCAATATTTAATACCTCAATTAATGTAAAGCCTCTTTCAAACTTTTTGCTGCTAGTAAACCTGTTACACTTTTAAATATAAGATTTATCTGATCAGCATTGCCAAAATATGCTACTTAGTCAGCAATGTGAGTGTGTTTCTTCCAACTGGTCACCTTAAAAACCCTTATGGTTTTTAGTGAATGGCCATTGAAAAGTTCTATGCATAAGTTTCTTGACCTTAGCACAGAGTAGCAACAACAGTAATAATTAATAAGCAATAACTAAATACAGTAATTCAAAATGCAAAAATTCCTTATGGGTACTGATAATGACTTGAAATTAGCAGGAGAATTTCTCCTGCCTTCAGTGAGCATTTGGTCAGGCCGAGGGAAAAAGGCACTTGCTTCTTGCATCTGAGGCTGTCATTATGTGTCCCAAAACATGTCACAGCAGCTGTGGCCTCCCAGCCTTAAGGGGAATACAAGATTCATAGATGCTTGTGGTCGGAAAGAATGACAAACGTCAGACAGACTACAAGGGCTTACAAAGTTTTAGCAAATGTCACACTTGACATGGAAATTGGTGTGTTAGCCCCTGACCTCCTAGGATAAGCATGCGGCAGTGGGTTTTGGATAAAGGGGTAAAATGTACAGGAAGAGAGAAAGAGAGAGATGAATGAGAGAGACAGAGAGACAGAGAGAGAGACAGAGAGATTGTGAAAGGATGGAAGAAAGGGAGACATCACCAGTCCTAGCTCCAGTGTCAGTCCAGCTGGCGTGTTCATGGCCCTTTGGCACTCACACACCTGGACTTTGTGGGTTACCTTTTTATAGATAAGTTTTCCCCAACCTGGACATAAGTCTCTTGCTTTCTTTTCAGGAGACTTTGGTGGTCTTGATCCCCCCTACCCTCCTGCACTGTGTTGTCTTTATCTCCAGGAACAGTATCTCAAATCTCAAACAAGGATATTTGTCCCAGAGAAGTGATGGCCTCCCTCTTCAGCCACATCCTCTTCTTTGGCACAGTGTGTTATTACCACTGATCCTTGTTAGGCTCCAGCTTATCAGTGTTTGAGACATACACATACAGCAAATCATTGGCTCTTCAACACTAAATTTGTAATCTACCTGCTTAAAACATCTCTCTGAAATCTAATTTCCATGGGTTGATGGAGATGAAGCCTTGAGCAATCATTTGTTTGTTCACTATGGGCTGGTTGGTGACAAACCCCCCCTATATTAGACTTACCTGTCAGAGCTCATTGTACAATAAACTAGATTTCAACTGTTCAAATGCTTTTCTGCATGCACAAGGGTTTAAAAGACAAATTGAAATAATTCATTGCCTCATAGTGTTTACAATTCACGGAGTGAATGGCAATGTGGATATATAGATGTGATACAACTTTGTGCATAAGTCTCTTTCAGTTTTTCACTGCCTGTTTAATCAGAAACTCAAAATGATCCATATCTTGAACTTGGGGATTTTGTAAGACAAAAATCTGGGATAAGAGGATATATAAAAATTTCAGGTAACAAAATAGCATTGTCTACCACGCAAATCTTCTGTTCTTAAGTACACACCCCTTCATTTCTTTGGTGAAAATCATAATGATTTCGTAGTCTGTGTAATGAACTTGAGATTTGCAAACAAAGTATTACAGTGCTGGTTTCACTGACCCTTCTAATAGGAACAGGAATACCAAAAAGGAAAGTAATATATATATGAGAGAAATACTAGTTACCAGCATTTCTATGGAACAAGCTCTTACCTGAAGGACTTGGCATTTCAGCTTTTCACATTTCATTTCTATTATTATTGAGTACATTTATACACTGAGTAATATCTATTTCCCACATTGCATCTATACATTTCCATGAGTACTGCCTTGCCTTCTGTACCATAATGGTGATCAATATGGTTGTTATTTTGCTTATGCTGAAAAAAAAAGTTTGCTTTGTCTAAAGTAGATCTCCAACATTAACTAAACTAATTTTTCTGTCAGGTTTTGAAATGCTTCTCTTCGAGAATCTTCCGAAACTGCTGAGGTGCTGCCTGCCTGTCAGGAAAGCACTTATTCATTCAGCTGCAGATTGATTTGATAAAACCTCTACTTTCTAGTGTTCCATTATTATATCAATGTTATTATACCACTAGTCAAACTTCAAGACCACAGCTTGGGAAATAGGTTTTGAACATTATCTACCACTGCATTGAATTAATGAAATTCAGGATGAGCCTTTCTTTTAATTTCTATAAGATTTGCTCTGGTATTTTCATGAAATCTGTAATAATCTAGGCAAGCATAATGAACAGCTGCCATTATGGGGCTTTATCCTTTTTCTCAACCTGTGCTCTGTGTGCCATAGCAATGTGCCTGTACTTATGAATGCTCTGAAATCACAGCAGCAAGTGAAAGCTGAACAGAAACAACTTTCTGGTGCCAGGATAAGCATTATTATCAGGTAAGGAAAATGAAAGTTTTACCTTCTGTTGAAGCCCTAACCTACACTATGCTCTTAACCAGTTGTATGCATGCTCTTTAGACCACAGATCCATACAATATTTGCTCCTCAGGTGTCAGATGCAGAAAACCGAGATATTGTCAGTTGATTGCAGACAAAACTACACTTGACATGCTAGACACTGTGGGTAATGAATTGCCCTGGAGGGTGTTGATAGAGCAATTGTCATTTGCATTCCCAGTGCAATGAACAGCAACACTGTTCTGTATCATGCCAGTTTTCCTGTATTACGTGGATGGCAAGTCAATGAAAAAATCAATGCAAATTTGACTGTGTCTGTCAACAATGTGAATTTCTCCTTTTTCCCCCTCGGCTTTCTGCACACACATATAAAATCTAGGACAATGATAAATTTAGTAATTGTTTGGGCTGTGTAATATTATATAGACAATTTTGAAGACCTACAAGGAAAAGTAAAGCTCTGAAGTCCATATTCCCCTAGAAATTATCATGAGAAAGTGCTCTGTTTCTAACTTTTGCTTTCTGTATTACATTCAGACACACAGATAGCAGATAGTCATTTTTAAAGACAGGTCCACAGTCCTGTAAGAGTTAACTTCTCTCCATTTCATTCACCGTGCATGGAAAACCATCTTCATTACTTGAACTCTGAACTGCTTCAGGGAAAAGAATGTACTCTATAGGTAAGGATAAAAAAAAAAAAAATATATATATAATTTCTTCTCAGCCAGTTAATCAGTATTAGAAATAGATAAATATAGGCTGTTAAGATGTTCTGAGCAACTATCATATGGTAGAGAAAACCCAGTGGTTGTTTTTCAACTCTTAATTCTTAAAATATGTTCCATACAGAACAGTGAATGCTGAGGAGAAAAATAAATAGGTTAGCAGAGATGACCAGTGGTAGAGAAACAAAATATTTCCATCATCAGTTGTAGGTGACCCTTTCAAAACAACAACTACAGCATCAGGGGGTCTTGCACGTGTTCCTGAAAGCTCACTTAATTAAAAAAGTAAAAATTTTGGAAGGGTAATCAATGATTCTGCTTCCAAATTGGAATTACTAATTCCTGACAGCCTGTCCTCAGCCTGGGCACACATGTTGGCTATGGTCAGCACTTCTGCCCCTGCTTCCATGGAGGTTATGTAGGATTGTCATGGGGAGTCCAGAAAACAAGGGACATTTTTGGTCATGAAGCTGTCAAGTCATCACATTGTCCAACTGACTTCAAATCCATTTCTCAGCTTCTCTTTTAGGAGATGTATCTTGTGTTCTTGAGCCTGAACAGGAGGGATGAGTGCAACAGAGGCCAGCAAACAGCATGAGCATGCAGGAGGTAACAAGTGACTAAAAGAGGTTAAAGAATGTAATTTGGACCAGTTGGGTTTAGACAAAACGTCAAAAACAGGAGGCAGGTCATACAAAAATTTCTAATACCCTATGGAAAGCCCAAACAGAGGCTTTTCTGTGTGCCCCACAACACAGAGCTGCCCAACATACAGAAGGAAAGCTCCAGTGATTTATAGGAATTTACACCTGTTGGGCATTTGGCTTGACATTAGACAGAAGTTATATTCTATGACCTGGCTTCCTATTGCCCCATCAAGAGACCCCTAGACAGTGTTTTCTGAGTTCTGGTTTTTTGAAAATTAAAAATCTTCACTGCATGCAGAACAGATCTTTCTCAGCTGTCCTTTCCTTTCCAAGCCCCACCCTTCTCTTAGTTTCAGCTTGCTTTAAGGGTCAGTGTAAACAGACATTTAAACCAGTAACAGGTGTTCCCGGAGAGGCATGTTTTTGTTTCATTCCAGGAGGATGAGGTTTGTGACCGTCTGCATTTCCTTCCCTTATATGAGCAGGACCTTCCAGGCAGAAAAGTTGTACTGAGCCACTGTCAGCCAGCAAAAGCAAAATTCACTAAGGGGATTCACAGTATCATCCCCAAGGTCTTTGGAGAGAATAATGCTGAGACAGGTCACGAAAAATATTGGCCTGACATCTGCAGCATCCCACATGGGCAGTGCACGCTATGTGCTCCACAGGCAAACTCATGTATGAGAGGGATAGGCTAATATTCCCCTAAACCTCCTCTCTGCTGCAGTATTCAACAGCAATTGCACTTCCATCTGTCTCTTGCCTGTCTGTAAAGGACCAAAACCAGGATTATAACAGGCAACTGGTATCCATGAGACCAGTTTTCCTTTTTTTGTGCCAGAAAAAACCCAAGGTTTTATTAAAAACAGGAAGGGGGGATGGGGGCACAGCTAAGAAAAATGTCATGACCAAATATAGGTTGGGTAAAATAAGGGTGAAAGAGAAGTGGTAGTCATTAAACTATTGATTCACCTGAGGTTTTGACATTTCCTTGATTGTATCATGAGAAATTCCACCTTTGATCTAAGAATAACTGTTGATCTGCAAATCTACATGCTCCACAGGAAAAGAAGAGCAAAAAACCCACATATTTTGAGACATTTTCACCTTCAGCAAACTCCTCTGTCTCCTCAATATTTTATACAAAAAGTCTTGATGAGGTCTTCCTTCCATCATCATCCTCAAATAGGCCTAATCCTTACTCTGGACCCCTTGGCCATATTCCACCATCACCACTGACCCCAGTGAACTTTATTTAAGTCAACAGTCTTGCTGCTGAAAGCACAATATCTGTGCAATTGACATTATTTTTGACCTTTCCACTTTCCCTCATCCCTTTAAAGATATTTTAATAGCACAATAGCTATGTTCCTTTGCAGGAAAACCAGGCTGTCTCCTTCGGTCGGTCCGGATACTTTTGGGAGTTCCTCTCAGAGATCTTCTGCAGATGTGAGCTCAGCTACTAAGAATGGCTGGGCACAGCCCCAAGTTTTCAGCTCAGCATATGACCCTTCCCAGAGAGAAGACCTCCAGCCTGTGTCCCAGGCCACATATCTCCTGCTAGCACAAACCAGTACAAATATGCCCTGCCAAGAGCAAATCTGCTGGGCCTGATTCCCATCCGCTGCTGGGGTACAAGACTACCTTGTGTGAACTTTGGCTACCAGCCTTTGAAAATTGACTTGACATGCAGCTTTCACCTAAAAGTCTGACCTAACTTCTTGCTAAACATTTAACGATCCAAACAGCTTGAAATAGACCCCAGTCCAAATGGCTTACCAAGTAAGAGAAAAAAAAAAAAAGGAGGAAAAAAAATGAAGAAGAAAGAAATTCTGTATGTCCTATGCATGATTTGTGTTGAAGCTGGTTTCTTACCCTCAGACAGCAGGGAAAAAACAAATCTAGTATGTCAGAGAAAAGAGAAGCTGGTTCTCTGCTTTGATTCAGGCCAGATCCAAATGAGTCTAGAAGTTTCCAGGAAATCTCTTGCTGGCACTGATCTCATGTCTTCAGGTTTTAGTGCATATGGCTCACAAAATCTTCCTCTTGTGGGGAAAGATCATGTTCTTGGGAGAATTACAATAATTCTTGTAATGAAAACAAAGAATGTATTTTTGTTTAGTTTTCCTAATGGCCCTGATCCAGCCAGGTTTTGCGTGCTACTAACAGATGTTTCTCGTGAGTGACCCAACATCTGGCACAAAGGTCTTCTGTTGTAATTGTTACAATGAAAACACAAAAGACTGTAGCATTACACACCAAGAGCTGCATTTTTCTAACGGGTCTCCTACTTTGAAGTCATGAATGTGTACTCTGGATTTGGTCCAAAGCCTTTGGAAGTCAACAGAAACTTTCATCGATTTCAATGGATTTGAGTCTGTCCTTTTATGAACCACTGCATCTAAATGTGCAAAGACAAAAAGAAAGCTGCCAATTTTTTTTCAAAAACAGGGATTTTTAATTTATTTTAGTAAAAAATCACTTTGTCTTCTTTGATTTGGAACTTCTGTTCACAAGTTTTGCTGCTTCAAAATCTTGCTAGAAAATAACACAAATCACTTTAGATATGCTCATTAGACAGGCAATGAAGAATTTATGTGAGCAAAAGCATTACAAAATCAAGACAAATTGCAATATTTTTAAAACAGTTTGGAATCAGAGAATAATCTCTGTTACAGTGTCAGACAAATTTCTCTACTGCAGCGACAATATCCCTCTACTGAAAAATATGGATCTTCTCGAGAAGATGAAGGTCTAGTGTCAGTTTTCCATGCACTTCAGAGGCAGGATGCCTGAGAAGCTTGGGATAATATCCAAGTATTCTGGGGTTTTTTTTTGTTTGTTTGGGGTTTTTTGGGGGTTTTGGGGGGTTTTTTGTTTGTTTGTTTGTTTTGGTTTTTTGGGGTTTTTTTTTGTCTAATATACTATTCTCAAGTGCATTGGAGAGAACCCTATTCTGACTTTCCAGAATTTATAGATTAATGAATGATTATTAATATAATCTTGCTAAATGTAGTTACTTTGTACCATTTCATTTTTAAAATGAAGAAAAGAAGGGTGGAAAAGAAGGAAGGAAGGAAGGAAGGAAGGAAGGAAGGAAGGAAGGAA
>VXAX01007432.1:126228-232673 GCA_013399835.1 Leptocoma aspasia | reverse complement strand
AAAAGAAAAGAAAAGAAAAGAAAAGAAAAGAAAAGAAAAGAAAAGAAAAGAAAAGAAAAGAAAAGAAGACACAACCATAAAAGGTAGTTTGACTGACAGCCAGGCCATGATTCACTTTACAAGCACTACAGCACAAAATCTTCATTAATATTAACAAGCATTTTATTTCTAAGTAAATTAACTCTAAGTTCCCATCAAAAGCTGTTACTAAAGCATATTTTTTTCCTTCTTTGCCTTTCAGAAGCTTTCATGAAAAGTCTCATACACACAAATAGTACATTTCCTTACCTAATATAAACACAAAAGACTTTTTGCTTTGGAAACAAATGTAGGGGAACAGCTGTGCTGATGAGCTACTCAGAGCTCCTATTGAATCTGCAGCTGCTTCTCTCTGTCCTCAGAAAACTCCTGGCTTGATTGACAGATGGAAAGATAACCACAGGAAGAAGAGACCAGATACCAGTCACAGGCTTATATCAGAGTTGCCTTAAATCTATGAAAATTACAGTTCTTGTTTTTAGCTGCTGATGTGGCAGCCATTTAGCCACAAACTGAAACTACTTCTGAGTAGGTACAAATCCCTCTTCCAGAATTTTAAGCCACTTAAAATTTACCCAGGTTCAAACCCGTAGGTTTGCACTGCTGGCTTATCAAACTTACCCGATAAGTTTAAAGCAGAAAAGAGTGTTTACTGACACCAATAAATTTTTCAGGAATGAGCTATAACAATTAGAAACTTTTTCCCAAGCTCCTTTGCTTTCTTTGTGGCACTGCTTGATCTTGTGGTTTCATTAGAAACTTCAGCCATGCAGGCAGGTATGTAAAAATCACATGTACTGATTGCTACCAAAACAGGGATTTTTAACCCGTTCCAGTCTGAAATATGCATTGCAGATGTTGATTAGGATAACTACATGTCTCACGGATGTACTCCATAATAACTGGGGAGATGCAAGACTCACCAGTCTTCAAGGCAGTGGCTAAATCTAGATCCTCTTCTCCTATTACTTCAGCAAACCATGTACAGGAAACAGATGCTGTTTGTCATAGAAAATAGTTTTCAGAATTTCAGGTCATAGAGTTTGGACCTTAAGTAACATTTATGTCTTTACACAGAGCATGTAGATAGGTTTTTGTCTGGCTTTTAAGGTGCTTAGCATATATCAAGTGCAAAATGGATTAGCTTGTTTCTCCCAAAATTTAGGGTTCTAAATGCCATATTTAGTGCCAGAATAGTTTACTGAATTGCTGTCTTAAGATATGGCTTCTTTTCTATAAAAGCAAAAAGGCATTTATTTTTTTTTTGCTTTGGGAGTTACAGTCCTATTACTCCTGAAAATTGGTATTATTATTAATACACAAACTGGCAGATATACAGGAAGTACAGTGGGTGCTTGAAAACTTGGAGGCTGCAATCTGAACTGGGATGTGAACTGGGAACACTTCAGAGCTGATGGGTCTGGAGAAGGGCCCTGCCTCCAAAACAGAGCAAGCTTTCTCTCTCTCATCTATGTTCTATGGGATGGTTACCTGGGAGCGCTGTCTGGATGAGAGCCATCACACGCTTCCACCAGATTTCTGATTCAGGGCATACTGCAGTGCACACCTGCAGTTCAGTTTAGATGCACTCAAAATTGATGTTTTGGCTACACTTCAGCTCTGCAGTGATAGGTATCTGCCTGGCCACCCAGGGAGAGATCCTGTCACCAGTGGCTTACCACAGCGTTGGCACATGAACCTTCCAGCCCTACCTATGGGATGCAGATCTGGTTTGTCTCTGACACCTGTTTCAATTTCTCTGCCCTATGTTTAAGAGCAGAATACAATATTTCTTTCCTCCATCAAAACCAAAAGACCACTCCATTTATTTATTTATTTCTCCTGATTCTCATACTTTTGCATGGATCCCTTGATTAGGTTTGATTGTTTGAGTGTTAAAGAAGGTATTTTATGATTGCCTTAAGGGAGGGAAAGCTGCCAATGAACATTAAACATGCTGTGGTCCAGTTCTTGCACAAGAAGCCATGATTTGGTGCTAACTAACTTACCAGTCAGGCCTGGCTTTAGAAGTTCAGTGCTTTAGGCAAGATAGATTTGTTGAGCTTTTTTAAGTTTTCTTGTCACATGCCCAGTTAATATATTTTAAAAACTGATAGATAGATATAAATACATGTGTGTACATGTATCGGTATGTGATTTTTCACAAGTTTTATGCACATACGTGCAAACACACACATAATGAGACATATTTAATTGTCTGAGACAGCTACATTATAACTGAGGTACGTGCTTTTACCCATGCTGTATTGAATTAGTGTTTGCTCCATATTCCTGGATCCCTTTGAACAGGTCTTGGAAATTATACACACATAGAAGTGACCTCAGACAGCTGCCACAGTGGTTTTTTTTTCTGTGTGACCATAAAATATTTTTGTCTTTCTTCCCCAGAGAGAGAACACTGTCTGAAAAACTGGGTCTAATATGCAGCTACATATCACTAGTTATACTTGGTTAGTTAAAAAACCCCACTATTATTTTCCAGCCCTGTAGAATCAGAAGTATCTAGTTTGTCCTTCTAGAAAGAATATGTTCCCAGTTTCACAAGGGCCATAAGATTGGCCCAGATTTTCCAAGCACATCGATGAGTTAAGTAACTATAACTTTGTCTGTGTGTATATATACCTACAGTTATGCAACTTCATAGCCCAATTAATCACGCCTGACTACATATCAGTAAAGGGCATGCTGGGAATAAGATTTCTGGGTTACTTTATTGGTTTACAGCAAGCTGCATTTTCACAGAGTATAAAACAAGACAGTCTTAATATGGTCTGAATGTTTCCTAACTGTGTTTATTCTGTAAATAAAAAAAAATCCAATGTTATACTCTAGACCAAACTCTCTGTGATCAATTTTTTCAGGTTTTAAAACTTTCTGAAAGCCCTCTACAGTCAGTTTTTTAATAACTTTCAAAGATGGAGACAAAGTAAAATTTGGACTGTGTAAAGGGTGTCTGAGGTAGAGTTTTCTGCAAAATCTGGAGGACATCAAGGATATCAAGCTGTCTAATATGTCAGAAAGACCAACCATAGTTACCTACCCAGCAAAGGAACTAGAAGTTTGCAAAACATTGGGAACGTGATTGCTATCACAGAGACAAGAGCAAAAGTGAGTTCTAGGAGAGTCAGTGAGGCTGTTCATGTTCAAAGTTAAAAAAAAAATGCTTAGCCACTTTATTGAGTTCCAAGATACAGCTATTTTAAATGCATAATTTATATATTTGACTTTACCAGAATTTATGGATGTCTCTGCATTCAAAATCTGCATCACAGATTCAGATGTAGAGGGCTTGAAAATAAATACAAAAACCTACAAAGTGCAAGCCAAAGATATCTTCATATCTATTCTAAACAAGTTTATGTTTTACCTTCCACACTTCCAGATGAATATTATTATTTTTCCTTAGACTAGTTTTCTACGGTGAGAAGAAAGGGAATTAATTACTCTACTTGTATGGAAGAAAATGCAGATAGCTATTACTCTGGTTTACATTTTAAGTCTGTTAGGAGTATTTCGAAGCTGAGTACATCTTATAAGTCATTTTGCTTAATAAATATTTTTACTGGTTTTTTTAAAGTAACAAAAAATATAAATTATTTATATTTTTGTTTATGCTTTCAGTTAGATGTATTTTTGTTATATTCTGTGCAAATATCAATCTTCTTGTTAGGAAGGAAACTGTACTTTAATATTAACATTTTATTTCCTTATTGTCCTAGAGTTTTTTGAGCTAAGGTAACAACACATCTCCTTCTTGGTAGTCTAACTCACTCAATCTCTACTCAGAGTTTTTTGTTTCATTGATTCAGTCACCCAATGCCTGTAATATGATAAATATGTGGAAACTTGAAAACCGTATCTTGTTTACATGGCTATGCAGCTGCCAAAACAGCTGCCATTTCATTTTTTGAAAGGGAAACAAGGGCCTCTTATCTGCTGTGGAGGAAAAATAGACTGATCTTTCCATTCATTTTTAGTGTCTCTCAAACACTTTTAATGACGTAGAATATCCAACACTTGAAAAATATATCAACCTCTATGAATAATACTGAAATGCATTTGGTAAAAATAATTTATTTTCTTATATTAAAGCATTATTATGTATCAAGGTTACAAGGAACTGAAAACTGCAGAAGATGGGAGTGCTTTCAAAGAGTTCAACACTCCCACTACACAATATAATTTCTGTTCAGCAGATATCAGACAAAGGAAAATAAAACTAGTGTTGATGGGTCTTGGTGGATGCTGTATATTTCCATTAGAAATAAAGTTTAATATTTTCAAAAAATCCTTAAAGTGAAAAATTGTTTAAGCAAATGAAAAATTAGAAATTTTCTTTCAAATTTTTTTTTAATAGCATTGTTATTGATATTGACCATAAAATGGTGTAAAAGCCAAAGCATTCTAATTTATGCCACTCTAGATAGACTCATCTTCAAAAAAAATCTTTGGAAAAAAGATATTTATAATTTTCATGGAAAGTGTTGAAAATGTATTTTTAGGAAATATAATGCTTTTGTTGAATTGTAATTTATTAGTAAAAAGATGTTCAGTGAGATGCTCAAAATCCAGAGCTGAGCATTCTTGGCTGGGGACAAAATCAGTCACAGGTCCATATCTCACAAAAGGATGCAGGACCAGAATTTTAACAGGGAAGTTCCATCACCTGCTGGAGAACTCTTTGCTGACATAGAACAGCAGAGTTGCCTAATCTTCCATCAGCGGCTAGATTTAGGATCAATATTTGCCAAAACATTTCCGTGGGAGCATAACTTGAGTTACTCATGATAACGCATGAGGTATAGACAGCTTGTGTCTGTGGAGTTAATACAGGTGGTCTCAGTGTATTTTGAATCAGCACTCAGTGGCTTTCAAAACATGTCATATCCCTCCCCATAACCCTTCCAGATCTGGGATGAGTTAAGTTTGACCTTGTCAACTAATCTTTAAAAAGCCAGAAATAGAAAAAAAAATTGCTTTTCTAAGAGTTGCCATTGTGATATATCTACATAGAAAGTATACATAATTTGTATCTCTAAGGATATCATTTAGCTACCTGTCTCTGTCTCATCACAATTATAGCTCCTGTAAAACCTGCTGTTGATATTTAGCTTTTATATTTCATTTCATTGCAACTTGGAGTAGGGGAAGTCTATTATTTACACCACTTTCAGATACTTATTTTTTAATGATAACTTATTTGTTAATCTTTGAATTTGCACTCTAATCCAAGTTACAATAAAAGTTAAGAAAGTAGACAATAATTTCTAATTTTCTTTGTTAACCAAATGTAATAGTTTTAAAATCTGAACTACTTAGCTGTATCTTACCCAACTTTTAAATCCTTTAGGGGCAAACCAAGACTTTTTCTCTAATGACCTCTCTCAATGTATTCTGTATATACTGCCAGGAATACAAAAATTAAATAATACATTTTTCAACTACATGATAACATTTTTCCTTAAAGAAACATTTATTCCTTGAAACAAAATGTTTGTGCTATATTTTATGAAACTAGCCACAAAAGAATGATATAGGGAACTGTACACATTCTCCTGACTCTACATTTTCAAAAATAAGAAATATCTTTTAAACAATATAATGCAGCATTCAGATCTATTGTCTGAAGTTTTATTTTTCAAAGTATGACCTAATCTGGTGTCCTGTCATTGTTTTGGCAGAACATGAAACAGCAAATATGTTAAATTTGAGTGGTTTCCTGCAATGTTATTCTATCAAACTGGCAATTTCCGAAAGGATTTGGAAAGGAGTTTGCAATTCCTTAGACACCAGGGAGGTCCAGCAATGTCTGCCAAGATGATCTGCAGCTCAAGCTGGTCCTAATATCTGAGCACATAAAAACATTCCTTTTACTCCAATTTATTTTTAGGCCTAATCTTAAACAGATTTGAGAAACCTTCTGAGTATCCACTGTTAGCACTTCCGAATGTAAAGGAATATTAGTATTTTTATACTTTGAAAATACACGTTGCTTTCTCAGAGGTTTTTCAAACAGAACATTTTAATTGCAAAACTGAAACCATACCATCTAAAAAGAGAAAGCAAGCAATAACCAGAGAGTAGATGTTACAAATAAGGACAGGGTGTACCCTAGGAGTCTTATCTGTGCAAGCATGTACCTAATCTGTAGGCTATGTACTTCACACACTTTTTATTATCACCAACAAATCATGTTTCCAAGATGGTAGCAATGTGGAAGAAATCTGTGATTCAGTTGTGGTTTGGAGTCAGCTCAAATTGCAGCCTCTGAAAAAGATCTAATTGGAAACCTAATTCTTCAGCTAGACTTATTGGTCTCCAGCGTTAGAGCAGGGACCACTGCTATATGAGATAAGTCTGTGGACTTAGTCCTAATGTGATGGATGAAGCAGAAAACCTGTAAACCTGAAATCATTTAGTTCACTCCATCATTGCCATTTGGGATCACCATAGCCTAGCATCAACTTACCAAAACCTCTAAGAGTCTGGATATGTCAGTTATGTAAAATTCATGAGAACTTATTGTCTGTGAATAATATGAACCTCAGAAAACTTCTCTTGTATGTTTCTTGCAAGAGAGATGTGTCTACTTATATGTTTTTATGACTTGGCATGGAACGTAATTCATTTTGAAGCGCTAATGAAAAAATATTTTATTTGTCAGCAAAAATAAGGAAAAGCACCAACTACAGAGACAATCCATGAAAAGCAGATGCTACTGAAGACTGCTCAACATCTTGGTGGAGAGCATAAAGATTAAGTAATATTTTCCAGGTCTCTTTGTGCAGAAAAGGAAACTCACAGAGGCAGAAGAAACCTAATGATACTTATAAAAAACAGTGATAATGGAACAAAGCAAAATTGAAGGGTACATTTTGGATTTGGGGTTTTTTTTCTGTTCTGTTTTGGTTTTTCTTTTTTTTTTTTTCTCAGAAAATGATACTGGTATATTGGTTCTAAGGTAAGTTTGTGCAAAAAAAATTTTCTAAATTCTGTTTCTGCAGTGTAGAAATGCATACTAGTCTAAGATATTCACTATTTTAACAGTAATTTAGTCTTTGCACACACTGCAGGTACTCTCATCAAAATTATTCTTCTACCTGTACTTATAAAGCTTCTTATGCATTCCCAAAATTCAAAATCTTAATTTCTTTGAAGCTAAGAAGACTAAGAAGACAAAGCTGAAATTTGGACCAAAGAGCGCACCGATTTGGATTAAATAAATTGTGAGGCTTTACAAGACATATTTTGCACACGCTTGGTATATTTAATATATAACAAGTAGGATAGTTGGGGTATATAAGGTTTGTCATCTGAAACATATGGTCTTCACTGGCTTTTTTATGTCAACTTTAGAGACATAATCCTGACCATCCAGTTTAATGTAGATAGGTACTTCTCTCTGTCCTTCCAAGAAAAGGTGAGATGTCAAAGAGAAGGATGCCATCCTCCTGAGATGGAAGCCTTTCTCCTGAGTGGTCTACAGAAAATCACGTCCACCTTCTCTCTTGAATGAATACCAATGGACAACCAGGCACCAAAAATCCTGTTTCCAGGAGCAAACACAATAGGGATTGTCTTTACAGTGTCTGTATGTAGTGTATTTAGGTAGAAAGATAGCATCAAGGTTTTATGTAAGGCACATATTCTTATTGGAGAATGTCATGCAGTGCACATGGATATGGAGAAGTCACACCTCAAAAAAAAAAAAGGGAAGATGAGGTAAGAAATTCAATATTTCCATTTTTCTGTAATGAGACATTGAGAAGTTAGAAACAAGTGTCAAATAATATTCACAGACATTGGTGAACATTTTAGATAATACTAGTGGATGGAAATTAGAGCTTTAAGTATGTGTTTGAACTATTTGTTCGTTTATTTTTTTCCAAATTTCAGTATTAAATGCTATTGCTTGCATATTTATAGTGGCCAATACTAAGTAACTGAAAGAGCTGTAGTTGAGTCAAATCTCTCTATCAGAACTGCTTATTTCCTCATGCACCCTAGTTACATGAAGTTTGAT
Source organism: Leptocoma aspasia (assembly GCA_013399835.1). Classification (NCBI taxonomy): domain Eukaryota; kingdom Metazoa; phylum Chordata; class Aves; order Passeriformes; family Nectariniidae; genus Leptocoma; species Leptocoma aspasia. Next base: position 224,590 of record VXAX01007432.1, on the reverse strand, counting down.
GTAGTTGCAGGTGAAATGGACTGTGGAAAATGCCACAACATTATTCCAGTTGTTTGAGGCCTCTCATCTGGGACCATCCCAGAAAATGCTATTCAAAGGATGAAGACCATAACTGCTACTCAAATTAAGGAGTACGGGATAGATTTAGACAATTTCACATAATTACATTAAGGTCAACCACATGGTTAATATGTGTCATATTATTTTTGATAGAATGCCAAATCACTGAAGCTGAAGGGAAGCTGGATTGTGTTGATTTCTGTGAAAGACGAACAGATTCCAGGGGTGTTTAATCAGGCAGTTTCCAATTTTTATGAAGATTGTGTGTTTGAATTGTATATTTCTCAGACTCTTATTGGATTATCTAAAAATGCTAAGAGAGACAGTACATATGTCAAGAAAACACAGATTTTTCATGCTTGAGATTTAGTACTGTAAGATAATAAGAACTTTCAGGTCTTAAAGTCTTTAATTGTTGGCAGACTTCTTGAAATTGTAGTATCACAAAAAATTTCATGTGGGAAGGGACTCCAGGAAGCCATTATTCTGCCCTTCTGCTCAAAGAAAGGACAGCCCTGAGGTCAGAACTTGTTCTGCATTTCTTACGAGCTCAGTGGTTGCAGTGAAGGGCATTTACACAATTTCATGGACTTTTTTCAATTCCCACGGAAAGAAGAACAGGGCGAGGAATAAATGACCAAGACAAAGTAACAGGAAACATTTTTTTCACCTTTGTTTTCTGCAGCCAGGAGCAAGGAAAATGCTGTGTGTTTGTGCCTTTCATAGCTAAGTCCATGGAGCTGTAATGCAATAACAAATGATGCAGGTTCGGTGACCCTGCCCTTAATAGAGGTCTCTAAAGTGCCAACAATGTCGTCAACTGGTCTGCATCTGTTGGGACAGAACCTCATAATCCATCAAGCTTTATTAATTTCCTAGGATTAAAGGAATAATTACTGTGTAGCTCTGTGCAGAACACATATCTTTGCCACCAGCTAAGACTCAGGGTTCTGTTAGCTCTTCAGACAAGTAGCTAACTTTTGAAGATCTTGTTCACTGTGGACACTAATTCTTCTTTCATCTGCATTTCAGAAAACAATTTAGTGTCATGTTTTTAAAAGCACATCCTTTTTTTTTTTTTTTACTGTAATACTGACTGCTTACTAAACACATGGGATTTGCTAATGAGTGTTGATTCAGTTTGATCTCAGCTAGGAAATTTCATCTACTGGTTTCTTCACCCAGAAAGAAAAATATAATTAGTGATGCTGCTGTGAATATAATGACAAAACCATATACAATAAGAAGAGAAATTTTGGAAACTACAAAATAGAACATAATCAAATTATATATTAAGGAATGAAGAAGAACATATGATGTATGATGCCTAGGGATTCTAGGATAATACTACTGCTGTGTCGTATTAATTGACATGAAAAAAAATTGCAGAATTTTTTTGCAAGGTACATATATATTTATTAAATGTGCATATGTCTGTCCTTTCCTGTTTGTTACAACTTTGGTGATCCACAAACATTCTAGCTACAACATTCAGAAGGAAAAATATCCAGAGAGAAGGTGTATACCAGAGATTAATAGGTGGTCAACAAGAGGACATCGTTGAAGCCTAAAAGTACTTCAGGCAATTCTTACATCTCTAGTCAGAGAAACTAGTGTGTTAATTTCATGCTTGAGAAACTCGTGTTTTGGGCATGGTCATGTCACATTACATCATTTAATTCCATGTTTGACTGACAGGAATGTTGTACTAAAGGTGGTCATTTCTATAATGCATTTACACTTTCGTGTATTTTTACCTTCTGAACAGAAAAAACTGATTTTGCTGACATTTTCATTTAAGTCCAGTGCATGAAAAAATCTCACTGCTGTAATTAACAGATACCACTGTGAGAAACTTATTCATTTTACAAAAATGGGTAATTTATCAGCATACATTGTTACATCTTCAGAGTATATATAAAGCATATTAGAATGCCCCCAATGACTTGACAATACAGACTGTGTCCCGGAGATAAAAATTTCTTGTTCATGTCTAAGAATAATTCTGTGCTGAATGGAATTTTTGAAAATATTTATATGCAAACACATTTAATGATATTTTCTCTAAATCAGCACCTGGTGCACAATTTCAGTAAATTTTGGTATGAATGATCCTTAGAAGTGCCTGTGAAGCTCTTCCTATAACAATGGGATCTCAGGCAAGTGATTGGGTTACAACACCTTAAGAAGGTATTGACCCCCAACAGGTGATTATAAAAATAGGCATAATTTGCTCTAAATACAAGTTAATGTAATAAAATTCATAATGGTGCCTTCATGGTGACTCACGTGGCTTGCTTATGGTAATGCTTAACTCTGAATATGCAGGCACTCAAGAGCATCCCCAATTATTCTCTCATGAGATGGTTGGCATGGCCTCCCACATAAGTGTGTCCTGGTTGTACACATCTGTGTGTTTCAGTGCGAGTGGAGCTGAGATCATGAATTCATCTGCTGCAGGCATAATAAGAGCTGTCAGATGCTATATTCTTTTTTTAATATTATTTTGTTAAACATTCAGTTTTCAGTTTGGTTAAACACACTTCTACACACATGCCCCACCTTACAGAAGAAGAAGAAGAATTAGAAGTAAAAATGGGAGGGAAAGGGGGAAAAAAAAGACATAAGGAAATGACAGATAATATGTTCCTGTCACTAAAGACAACTATGAAATTATTTCCATTTCATCCAAATGTTAAACAGCAAGCTCCAAAGTTAGACATTTTAAATCTAAATAAGAGTAGAAAATTCACACCCTAGATATTTAAAACATCTGGAAAAGGGTCTGTCATCAGAATTTCAGTGAGTAGTTCTTCATTTCAAAGAAGTCTTGGAAAATTTGAAATAACAAAGGGCTGCAGAAAGCTATTACCTTTTCAAAATGCAAAAAAAAAATGGAAATATTAGATACTAATAGCTAATTTGTCAGTATAGGGGAGAGTAGATACAGGATTTTACCAACAAAAATATTAACAGAGATTACCACCAGTAACCCCATTTCTAACAGAGTAATGGGGCATAAAGTATTAGACTTATGCCATGTTATTTAAATTGAGAAAACAAGTTTGAGAAAGCATGAAACCAACCTTAACGAATTCTACATTGCTGCAGGACCAAATACAATCTATCTGTAAAAGTTCCTCCTCCAACTTTAGATTTTAGAGATACTATAATCCCCAAGTGTTTCCACTTCTATAGAACCACATGCCAGTTCTCGTATAAGTGGCTCAAATCTTGTTAGCAGTCAAATGGATTTTGTCTGTCATTATGCCAGTGGATTTGCTGAACTGATCAATGCTGTCTTACAGCATGCTGAGACAAGGTTCCTCTTTGTACTTGTCCTTCCTACGTTAAAGAATACCAGGGTCTTTGACACTATGTAATTTTTAATTTGTTTTTCTCATATTTGATGTTGCTGTCATCTGGACTGTTTTCTTCTGGTATCTGTTCAGGCCAGTAGCACCTTTCTTTTAAGAAGGAAGTTGAAAGTCACAGAACTCTCATCTGGACATATTAGGACAAAGTAGAACTGGAATTATTATTTCTAACATTTTATGCAAAGTACATAAATTATTTTGGTGCATAATGAGCTTGTTTTTATCTTAAGGACTTCCTTTTCTTTTACTGGTATAACCTGCCAGGCAGTATTCTGAGATGTTTGCTTCCCAAAATAAAGAATTTGCATTCTGAACCCTACATATGGCACTGGTCTTTTCAATATTCCATCTTGTTCAATTTGAACATTTTTCACAGTATTCACTAACTTATTTTAAATTCTGATCACAGAATCTTAAATTTATACAGCCTCTGTGGCCTTGCTGTCATCTGTAAATGCCATCAATATAAATTCTATTCTGTAACTAAAGTTGTTATGGCACAGAATTAATTAATCCAGGCCCAGGGTAGATTTTTAGGTAATCCTGTTTGGAATACGTTGCAAATTTGAGATGAATACATTGATAACTGTTCTTTGAAGCAAGACACACAGATTCTCCCTCTCCTGATTGACTGGACTAGATCCAATTTGGAATCAAGCTGGCCTCATTTACATTGCTCTGGTTCTTTCAGTATCAGGTTGGTACATCATCAGAGGGTGGTACAGGGAGATAAATCTTCCAAGGCTGTTACCAGCCTAGGGATTGCTCAGTGAAGGCCTGCCCAACGGGTCTGAAAAAAACCTGGGGAATGTTGGAGTGCATGATTATCTATTGCAAGGTTGTGTAATCTACTGAGTCCTCATAATCACACACCCTGTATAGAGACTTTGTTTGTGTACTTGCCTGGCTACATAATTTGTAATGATTTTAGGGCTACCAGACCAGCCTAGACACAACCTCTAGTTTTGTAGGTTTCCACAGTGACCAAAGAATCTGGGAAAACCTCAGATCTCTGTCTGAGCTGACCATGCCCACTATGAGTCTTGAGCATTTAGAGTGTAAAGTTAATGAGAAAAGTACATCCAAGAAAGTCTAGTTCCTAAGCAATGTGTTGAAGGTGCAATAGGTTTATTTGGGGAAGGAGGGTACAATGGAAGTTGTGCCTTCATTGAAAAAAAGAGTTTTATATCAAATAAAAGAAACAATAATTTCTCCATTGTTTGCAAATCACAATACATTCCTAAAAGACCTTCCTGGTCAGAATAGGAATCCTAACCACAGGTTTTAGATGACGAGGAAATGGATCTCTCAAGTCAGTCTGTCACACAAATATGAAGCCCTGGAAAGTATAATACACTGTTACACAGTACAGGTGCATTGCTGAGATGACTTGCTGATGGTAACTTAGGGGAGGAAGATCTATTTTTCACAGTTGAAGAAAGAATTTTCTTCAGTGACAAGAAGGATGGCTTACATGCCTCACATTCCTCAGAGCTGAAAATAATGAAGGGAGGGAGGAGAGGGAAAAAATCAAATGTCTGCTAAGGAATCAGCAGGGAACTTAATGCAGGTGCAATATTTCTCAAGACAAAAGGTTTTTTTGTTTCACCTCCATCTTATTCCATGAAAATGAGCTCCTTCCTTCTCCCTCTCTTTAGCAGCAAAAAGTAGATTAAAACATTGATACCCCTTCCTGACAAAGATATTTTTACAGTCTTTAATCAAGGTGTTGGAGCAGGATTAACTTCCTACAGAACTTAAAATAGTTACATTAAGTTAGCAGAGTTCCATGTAGGTTCATTAACCTGTCCAGTTTTACTAACTATGCTGAAGTACTTTCTACATCTACTACTGCACGACTCTAACCTTCTGTACTCTCCCAAATCTATCAAAAAAGCCATATATATATGAGACAACATATCAATCTATCAATCCAATCACTCAAATGAAAACTACAAATATACTTTAAGTCCAGAATTAATCAAGACTATGTTTAACCCCTGTATTTCTGGAATGCATATTATTTAGTTATGAACAACAGAAAATGTAGGTTTCCTGCAGGTAAACATTTCATATTGTTGGAAAAACTTTTTTTTGCTCTCACCAGGAGTTATTTGAACTGTATTTTGAATCTAGAACATGACCTCACTTATGTATATAACTATCTAAAGTGGAGCCAAGAGGGTGAATCCAGGCCCTTCTCAGTGGTGCCAAGCAATAGGACAAGGGATACTGGGCAGAAACCGATGCACAGGAAGTTCCACCTGAATATGAGGAATATGTGCAGGTGACCAAGCACTGCAACAGATTGCCCAGAGAGATTGTAGAATCTCCCTCACTGGAGATATTCCTGAACCTCTGGACACAATCCTGTGCCTTGTTCTCTAGGATGACCCTGCTTGAGTAGGGAAATTGGACTGGATGACCCACTGTGATCCCTTCCAACCTGACCAGTCCTGTAATCCTGTGATTCTGTGATTCACTGGGCCATGTCTATAGACTGCTCAGTGGAGGGGATTTTATACTGTACTAACTCCCAGACAATGTGCAGAATTTGGGACACTTCTCTTAGCACAACCCAGACTTCAAATATTTAACAAGATAAATGATTTTCAGAGCCTGGGAACACTTTCTAGTGCCATTTAAGCAAGTATGGACAAGGATTTGACTACAAAACAAAGTGTGGAGAGAAGCAAGTCCTTTGGCAATGGACAGGACCTCTCCTTGTAGACATCTTGTCAAGTCCCACAGATATTGTAGCAAGGCCATTACTGTTTGATGACAACTTCACAGAGTTCTTGAAATGCAAGCATGATAGAAGTGTAAATTGACTACCTGGATCTTTTCTATTTAGGGCATTAATGTTAACAAATTGAGAGAATTTAGAGAATTCTGTCTTACTGAACAAAACTGAGATTTGCAACTCCAAAATACATAATGAATTACCTGTTTTAACAGATTCGTAAATGCAGATTCTTCCATAAAAAAAGAGAGTGTCCTTCAGCATGCATATTGATAAAATTTTGTCCTCAGAATTACTCACAGATAAAAATTTGAAGAACTCAGTTTCCTCCCTTTGAAATCAGTAGAACCATTAGTGATTCACACCACTATAATGGTGTGCAAAAGTCAGCCACCTTATTTTTTACTTATTTTGAAAAAGAAGTCTGAATAATTGAGGCACTCTATAAAGAAGGAAAATTATTATGTGAAATCTGGAGCACTGCATCTTCCATCAAACAGGCAGGAAGAACATCTACTATTTCACTTTGAAGATGCAACAGCAAGAGCTAAGTGAGGTGGGAATGATAGCACATAAACCAGATCACAACAGCTGCACTCCACGCCCACTGCAGTTCCACAGAAAGAAGGCAAATTAACTTGAATTGTATTTCAGTAATTGGCTTAGATGATCTGGTGGCAATGCAGGGGCTCTGGTATAATTTTGTTTCTTGGCTCTGGTCCACTTTGCCTCAACATTAAAATAATGGAATGCAGCCATAATACCAGAAACACCTTGGAAGAGGCTTATGATCTGCCCAGGAGACAAGAGGATTCTGTATGTCTTATTTCAGCTGGAAATGCTATGGCAGCATGTGGAAGTCTTGAAGTGTAATTGAGAAAAGAAAAGTGTGATTAAACTGCAAGGAAAGCCTTCCTTCCTGACATCTCTGCAAAGCTGCAAGGGACAGCCAAGTATTTCCCACGGAATAGTAAGTGCACATATTAAGGAGGAAGGGTGTGTTAAACGGTTAAGGCGTAATGACCTTGTTTCAGGGAGCCATAGTAAGCCATGATGTGTAAGGAAATGGTGAACTTTAATAAAATTTGATAGCAGATTAACAGAAACATTTGAAGAATAAATTTTGTAACTTTATGATAGGCAAAATACCGATCTAGGGCCCACTTCTATAGTGCAAGAAATTTCTGTCAGTATCATTTAAAAAGTCATGTCCAGCTAATTTTTTGAAGTCTAATGTTTTCTTTGTTCTGGTTTCACATTTTCCACACTTTCCCTATGCTAAAGGTGAGCAAATAAACAATGTGTGTGTCATTTTAGTGAGGTCTCCAGAGTTCCTTTTCCTCTTCTCACTGTAGAGAAGTCTTGGATTTATCTCTTTCTATCACTTTCAGCTTTAGCTATGACTCTATCTCAGTAATTTTGTAAAGAACTTCACTGAGGGCATATGGCAAATGCCAGTGATTCAGATGTTAATGCTGCATTTCTTATCAGCTATTTTCTTGACGACAAACTGTGTTTCCAGAAAAAAAGCTGGGTTTGGACAAAAACTTTTCTCCACAGTTATGGGAAACAGAATAGCCACGCCATAGTTCTCTCTTTCAGCTCCCTTTTATAAACCAGATTTTGACCTGTGGTAATATCATAAAACCTAAGCAAATCCCTCTGAAATGCCACAGGTGTGATCATATGCCAGAATAAAAAATATCTGGTCAAGTTTGAGGCAAATGAAGCAAAGCACTTCTGTTGATGTGAGGGCTCAAACTGAAGTGATCTCACATTAGGGTTTTTTTTTTCTCTCTTTTCTCTTGCCAAAGCTTCAAAATGGTTTTGCCTGAAATCTGCAAATCAGTTTAATTTTGTTGGACAAAAGTAGCAGAGTCAAAAGGCTTGTGCCAAGGGGCTGGCCTGAAGGAAAAGCAGACACTGGGAGCCACATGAGAGAGCAGTAAGCTGTCTAGCAAGGTGTGTCCTGGGAATAACAGAACACAGCTCTTGTTCCACCAGCTTTGGAAGCTCTGTGAGAGGAAAACAAGAAAATACCTCTTAATGTAGTTATTTGTTGTACAAGGAGGATCTCCTTTTGGAAGTATTATCATGGGACTTCACATATATATTTCAAAGATTCTGCATAAAATGAACACTGAGCAAGGGGATATTAGCACATCTGAGAGTCATACAGAAATAAAAAAAAAACGCATTAAAATACTTTTTGGACACCTTACCATCCCTTGCAAATATTCTTGCTCCAGCATATTTCATTTGAGTACATGTGAAATTTCATAGCTGAACTTTGCACAAGTATAATAGTGGAAGAGGCTTGAACTACTTTGGAACCTTAATCACCAAAGCAGTATCCACTGTTCATCACTGTTGCTTTTAAGATGAAATTATGTTTTTCAGAGTAATTCCTATGATCTATGGGATATCTTGTTTTATGATGTTGGTGAAATTGTTTTTGTTCAGGCCCATACTCTGGTGAATGTGAAACCAGGAAGCTAAGCTTGATGGTTGTTTCTGCTTTTCACCCTTCTTAGATTTGGAAAGTGTCTTTTTTTCACATCAAGTAACAAACATACTAGGATTCCCTTAGCTCTAGATTTTACCTCTGGGCCTTATCAGAAATTAGATGTCTCTCACAGAGCAGGCTTTGGTTCACACACCGTAATCAGCTGAACACCCTCTGAACAAATATCCTTTCATGGACATGTAATCATGTCCATGAAAGGATATGAAATCCATGTCCATGGATTTCATATCCTTTCCATGGAAAATACTGTCCATGAAATCATGGACAGTAATCTTCATTCCAGATTTTGGAAACCAGTCACCAAGTAAGGAAGGCATTTATTTTTATTTCCAGTACTGTACATGTGGGTGGGTATATTAAAATAACTAAACCAATAATGGTCCTCCATGTTATCATTCCTCTGTGCCTGAAGGAAGTTGTCATGGTTTAATGGCCTTCTCTAATGTAAAAAAAAACCAAATAAAATTTAGTTTTCACCAGTTTCATATTTAATTTTTTTAGTGCTTGATTTCCTAAAGAGCAGTTAATGATAAAAAGTTCTTGAACTTTCTTTTCTTTCTGAAAGGCTTTGCAAATCAACTAAATTGCCTTATACTATAATTTGCATAACTTTTGAACAAGATAGTCACTGTATTCCAGGTAGTCTATATGTCCTGTTAGGGATCAAACATTTATTTCAATCAAATAAATCTCTGTTTTCCCCCACTAAGCAGTGTTATATGTCTGTGCTGAGTTTGAGATTAAAAGATCAGGGACTATGAAAACAATTAAACATTTGTTCTACATATCCCTTCTTGAAAAAGAAGAGCTTCTCTGTGAAAGAAAACCAACAAATTCATAGCTCTTTTTGAGATAGGATGCAGTGATCTGATACAGATAAGATGCACTCCTTTTTGCCCTATTCAAATGTTAAGCTATCTAATGCAAATATTATTTTCCAGTAACTGAAATCATTCATTTACCCACACGTCTAGAAAACCCTGAATGCAAATCTCTTTCACATACTGAAGTAGCTTTCATTAGCTTATTTTCATGAAACACTGATGGCTTTGTATTGTGACTGTTGTTCTCTCCCTGAGATTATAAAACTTTTCAAGGGTTGCATGAAAGCAAAGAGTACTTAGTGGTTTACTATTTCACTTCTACATTTTTCCTATCATATTTATATTAACCATCTATGTTATAAGTTTTAAAGTTGAATTTTTCATTTCAATTTCAATAGAGTTTACAAATACTTTTATTATATGTATTTTGGATATTATATGTTGTGTTATTATTTAGGTGCAGTTTGCGTGTAAAGTCTACCTTATACTTACTATGTAATTTATCCCAAGTCTTTTCTGCTTCTCTTTCATGTTGTTTATTTTACTGCTAACCTTTATAGAGGTTTAGTATAAAATATATGCCTTTCACTCTTTGCTTTTCTTTATAAAAATTAGCAATGATTTAAAACCTTAAAGCAAACAGTAGGAGCTCTGCCGTATGATAGAGAAACCAGGGAACAAGAACCACTTCACAAACATAAGGCAAACAAGCTGTCCTTAAACTGCCTCCTATTGATCATACAGAGCAGCCTCAAATTGATTGAAGGGATTCAGCCAAAATAGGAAGTTCTTGTGGTGAGACGGCTGATATGGTCAGGCTGGAAAACCTCTCAACTGCTTCCTGTGGTCACCCAAATTCCAGGGCCTTGCCGAACCGGAGGACACTCTGAATAAAGGATTTCTTAGAATTTGCTCTGCCGTAGCCAGGGGATCTGCAAATGGCATGTGACTCAGGGCTGGATGATTTCAGTTCCTTGAGCAAACTAAGATAAAGTAGAAAAATGTTTCCCTGCTTACCCTGGAAAGATTCCCATGAATAAGAGGTACCACAGTCAAGGGAAGTTTTCTGCGTAGCTTTGCAGACATTTTGGTGGTATATGGCAGCCTTCAGCTTCAGCTGGCTTCAGCATAAGAAACAGGAACTCCACTGACACCTGTTACTGCATATTCCTAACAAGGATTTGTGAACACTGTGAGTTTGGTAGCTACAATCGCATTCACCATGAAAAGTCTTCTGCAAAAAGGGTACAAGTTGTTACTTGCAAATTATCAGATGTTGCCTCAAAGCTCTGCACATCCTCAAGTTTTCCACTCCTGGTAGCAGGCAGAGGGGAAAAGAGGGTGGTCCTCACTTTTCTTGCAGATAAAGACTCTGAATGAAGAAATATATGCTGCTGTATTGACAAGTTTTTGCTGGAAAACTGATTTTCTTTAGAGGACTTGAAACAGTGCATTCATCTCTGCACCTCAGTTCACAGGCATTAGACTCTGCTCTAAACAAATGTGCAGAGCAGATAAAGGTGACATTATCATCTCCTCTCTGCAGGAGAGGGACTAATCTGTGAATATACTTCCCTGTAGCCAGTCTGCAGAGCTGGAACAAAGCTGGCCTCAGGCCTCCCAGGGCAGGATTGTCTCAGTGTTTCAGTTCCGTTTCACTGCTCAATTTCACATCTATCTTAGTGGATCCCAGGTACAGGGACCCATCTGGAAATCTTTTCCTTCATAGATCTAGAACACTAATATATCTTCCCCTTTCTCCAGTTTCTTACTGTCCTACCTTTGGTGATCTTACACCAATTGCATACAGATCCCTTTTTCCTGCTGGTATTTTGTTTCCACTCATGTGTGCTCAGTGTATAAAACAGAAAAAAAAAAGCTTAAATCTAGCACCTAGTGTGACAAAATAGGATGCAGGCATATTTAAATATTTTAGGCATCTAGTTCTGATGAGGAAGAAATGAACTAATTTTTTTTGAAGCAAGATGCTCACCTGAACTCTGATAAAAGTCAGTGGAACATATACACAAATCCTTCAAAGGTGATCTACTCCACTCAAAACAACAGCCTCCACTGGTAATCACATCAGCTCTACTGCTAAATAAAAGAAAATGCCAAGGTGCATTTTCTTGGCTTTCTGCCAAGGGCTAGACTCCTTGAGGGAGATAGATATGGAAAAAATCTAGATGGAGAAGTCTAGCAGAGAGCCAGATAGAGAGAGAGAGAGAGTAATTAAACATTGCAAAATCAGAGTTTCAATTATCAACCTTCTCTCTGACCCTCTTTCATTTAGCAATGTGGATACACTCAGTGGGTTTGTAATTTGTGTTCCTAGGGTTCATTTCATGGCTCTTCAAGACAGGGTTTTGCCTTTTTCACACATAGGTTCATAGAAAAATAGGAAGCCAATTGCCTGAAAATCCAAATTGTGATGCTCTGAATTACCTCTTGTAGAATCTTTGGTTTTGGTCAGTGTAAACTCCATGAGTTCTTAAAATTTCCTTCTACAGTTTCAGATATGCCCTATTACCTGTTGTTCCTCACAGAAGATGTCGTAGCATTTGAAGAGATAATCAGTCTGGGTCCTACTTCTAGGAGCTTCACTCTCTGCTGATCATGGTTCTTAGTTCACTGATTTCAGTTCTGTCCTTGAATCTTGTAGTCATCACTAGGTTCAACATCCCAGTTTGTAAATTCCTGTTTGTTTCTGGCCTTAAACACATACATGGATATTTAAATATGAGCTGTTTCTTTTATTTTAAATTTTTTTTCATTTGTGACAGCTTCCCAAGGTTTGAACATTTAAAAGTCTTGATTCTCTCATGAACCAGCTTTCAACTGCTCTAGTCTACTTGTAAATATTGTAGCCATCATTTTTTTTTTTTTTTCTGTGTAAACCAATAAATGTGTGAAATATGCAAAATCAGATTGTTCACAGAGGAAAAGGTGTCTGGTTTTTGACAATGGTGATTTCTTTCTAGACCCCATCTTGTTATAATTATTTGTTACCAGATACAGTATTTAAAGAAAATTTTATGAGTATAGATTTTGGCCCAAATCCTTGCTTTATGGCCCTTGCAATACCAAAAGGATGTAATAAGATTTTGTAATGCAGCTTTTGAAGGTATGTTCCAAAGAAGTCCATTCAGCCTTTATAGGGGAAACTGTCTTCAGAAGGAATGTCAACCAGCTCTGAACTAGTTCAATTTGAAGAATTTAATTTTGAAATGGAGCCTACTGGACTACTGTTTTTTCCAGGTTATTGATCTCATGAGTTACTAATCTTCCATCTGGAAAGAGAATGGAAGAGAGAATCCAGGCAGGTGGAAGAGCTCCAAAGAAGGTCTGTGAAAACATTGCTTGGAGGATGTTAGAAACTACAGGAACTTGGTGTGATTGCTGTTACACAGCAGGTGCAGTGGCTTTAACACTAAGGAATAAAATATTATAAGATCTCTAGTTTTCTTTACGAGATCATCCCCTGAAGGATGATATGAAGGAATTTCCCCAGAGGGAAATGAGTGGCTATGTTTGCTCAGCCTCCTCTTCCTGCAATAATTTTGGAAAAGGGTGTGGTTTTTTGGAAGGCTGAAGTGATGCTGATGAAGCAAATGACCTGAGTGGAAAATATCCACCCCAGCTACAAAATGAGAATCAATTACAGAAGAGTTTTCCCTCTCCATAATGTACCTACTGCATAAGTGATTCATCATGAACCACAGTGCAGTCATTCAGAGGGAATACCAAGGTCTCACTTCCAAATTATTACTCAGAATTGAGTAGGAGGAAGTCCCTGTCTAGTAGTGTGATGGACTCTAGAACCCCATCTCAGAACTCCTTGGCAGGATGGAAACACTTTCTCTTGGACCCAAGTTGAGTCTGAAATGTTTAATGAGTTGAGTCATATCATGAAGTAAGGATGAGAAACAGATCATTTGGGTGAGTTCCAAAGTACAGCATGCCTAAATCTGGGCTTCCCCATCGACACTCAGGAGTGTGATAGAGTTTGCCCTCAGCAAAGTTATTTTTTTAAGCATCTTTAAAAAGCCAAGCTTTCAACAAGGGTAATTAGTGGGGATTGGCTGCAGTCTATTTTTGCTCTTCTGCAGGAAAGAAACTTTTTGTTTGTTTGTTTGGGGTTTCTTGGCTTGGAGTTTCTGTTTGATTTCCTTCTTTTACAGCATCAAAGAAAGTCCAGTTGTACAGAATTATGGCAAAGCCTGAAGGACAGCCATGGTTTGACACCAATACTCCATCTGACTACTGTTGAAACAACAGAATCCAATATTTGTACATCTAGAAAATGTAGATAATAACATATATTGTTGGGTGTTTATCTGGAATTAGGTCGCATTCAGTAGTAGGTGATTACTCCACTACTGTGCTTTAGGAAATCTGACAAAAATCTTCTATGCATTTCCCTTCTCTCACTAAATGAAAGTTTTGTTTTCTGCACTTCACTTTCCCCATCTATGAAATGAGGGAATCTGAAAGACTACAATGAGTGGCAAATATTCATACCACCATAAGAGAAGCATAAAAGCACAACTGAAATACTGAACAACATGTAATGACACAGCCAAATAGGATTGCAGCTGCATTATACAAACCAAAATGTCTTACTGGACTGCATGAGCCTCATGCATTGCTAGAATCAGAGGGATGATTATATGAATTATAGAAAAAATCTAAACTCCCTCCCTTCAAAGAAACAAACACAAGTTGCTTTTAATGGTAGTGAACTGTCTGGAAAATGAGATTTCAGTAGAATTAATGATGTTGACTGAATGGGAATAATCACTATAGGAAAAAAGTCCCAGTCAGAGGACTCTTATCTCATGAGCTAAGAAACTGCATACAGATAAGTCATTGAGGAGATTCCAGTACAGTCTGGATGAAAAACATTCTGGTTTTAGTTAAATTGTGTAACTTTCTATATATAAAGCAGAAATTTTGGATTTCACGCCTGCAAAGGAAAACACATTTACCTCATAGAATCATCACAGAATGGTGTATATTGTAAGGGACCTTAAAGATCATGTAGTTCTAAACTCTCTGCCATAAGTGACGACCTTCCACTAGACCAGGTTGCTCAGGGCCCCATCCAACCTGGCCTTGAACACTTACAAGTGCAGGGCATCCACAGCTTCTCTGGGCAACTTCTTGCAATGCCTCACCACCCTCAGAGAAAATAATTTCTTCCTTATATCTGATCCAAACCCACCCTTTTTCAGTTTGGATCCATTCCCCCACGTCCTGTCATTACATGCCTGTAAATGTTCTCTCTCCATCTTTTCTGTATGCTGCCTTCAGGTGCTGGAAGGCTGCAATTATGTCACCCCAGAGCCGCCTCTTTTCCAAACTGAACAATCCCAATTCTCTCAGCCTTTCCTCACAGGAGAGGTGCTCCGTACTCTCTCCAACAGGTCCATGTCCCTCTTGTGCTGGAACCCCAGAGATGGATGCTGCATTGCAGGTGGGGTCTCAGCAGAGCAGAGCAGAGGGGCAGAATCCCCTCCCTGTCCCTGCTGCCCACGCTGCTCTGGATGCAGCCCAGGACACGTTTGGCTCTCTGCGCTGTGAGTGCCCATGGCTGGGCCATGTCCAGCCCCTCACCCACCAACAACCGCAAACCCTTCTTGGAAGAACTGTTCATATCGATAGTGAGGACTGCCCCAACCCAAATGCAGAAACCTCCTGACATTCCCAGCCTTCTCAAGCATGTCCAGGTCCTTCTGAATAGCATCCCATCCTTCAGGTGTGTCATCTGCACCATTCAGCTTAGTGTCACCTGCAAATTTTCTGAGGGTGCTCTCAATCCCTTTCTCTCTGTCAGTACTGAAGATATGAAATAGAAGTGGTCCCTGAAGGGCACCACCATCTAATTTCCTGAACGGACATGTAAGTCTGATTTTGGAGTCCATGCTCAAGAAATTGCTCCTTCGTGCTTTAAGACTCTTTATGTTTAATATTTGTGTCTCCTTTAGTAAATTTATACATGCTTTCGTGCACCTCTGCAATAGCTGCTGCCTTGGACGGTGTGTGAGCTTCTATACTTATGTCCATGAGGAATCCTCAGATTAATCCTCAAAATAGTTTTTGTTATCTACAGCCCTGGAGGGTTCAGTATGACAGACTTCTCATCAGCAAATAAACCTCATGATATCTGAGCAAAAAACTCCTCTATGTTTGACTTTACCCTGAACATGTTAGCTCTAGTGCTTATGTTCTCACAGCACTGAGGAGAAGAGTAGAATGTGTGTTCTTCTCTTTTTTCTTAATTTTTCAGTGAGGAAAAAAAAATCCCTGTTTTTCCATATCAGACTGGAAAAGTATACCTGTAGTTGGATGTCCAGGCTTGTGAGAGACTTGTAGCTGCACAATCATCCTTCTGAGCACAGCTGGCCATCCACCTTTCTTTATACACTGAGTTTCTCCATTCCTGACCTTCTACAAATAATCACATCAAGCACATCTTCTTGGCAGTAAGTGGCAGAGAAAAAGAAAGGTGCAGAAAAGCAATTTATTAGCCTTCTTTGTGATGGTGCCTGACATGCTTATATGCAGAGAAGCCTTTTTGTCTTGTCACTGTGCAAGCCTATTTCACGTTCCCCAATCCTTTTTGTGATATCACAGTGCCTTCCCCAAATGAACTCCTTTTTCTCCCTTCCTTCTCAGGAAAAATGTTGTAGGAGATAGATGAAAAGCTAATGTAAATCTAAACTATGAAGACAATTTCTCTAAGTCATTCCTAGACTCTAAAGGGAAAAAAAATAAAAAAGGAATAACCAGTCTTCTTTGCAGGTGGGGGAAGGGGAAGCAGGGGGGACAGAGAAGGATTATGCTGCAAGTTCTCTCTGAGTATTTGCCTGAGGTCTCACTGTAAATATCTTTTCTAAAAACAATTAATGAACAAAAGTAAAGTAGGACTGGGACAATGTCCCAGTGCTGTGGTATTTCCTTATTTATATCTTTTTTGACTGAAATTTGCAATAAGTGTGTCTCATTTTTTTGTTTGCTTTTGTTTTTGTTATAGTAAATGTGCAGCATTTTGTGTCATGATGGGAATTTTAATGAATGCAAAACAAAAGCATTAGTGAGGAGTAATGCCCAGGATATGAATCAGGTAGGTACATGTATTCATTAGCACTGATTACTAACACTCTTTCATGCTATTGTACATCGTAATGCGGGTCAATCAGATGCACCACAAAAAGACTTATAAAAGAGTTACTGACACTTTTCATGTTCACTTCCAACTCTGGATTGATCCAAAGTTTGTTCACAAAAATGCTGGTGTAATCTTAGCCCAGAACACCAGAGCTTCCACTCTCTTTTTGAGAAGTACGGCCCTCTTGAGGGGTTTAGAAATGTAAGTGCCCAGAAGAAATGGGTCCTGAAAAGAGTCTGCTCCGAACAGCAACCTTTACACATGTCACAAGTGAAGGAATGTTTGTGCCTACCCATGAGGAATTAACTACTTCCCCTTGCAGCCTAGCCACTTCAAAGATAAAGTAGCAGATTTTTTTCTTTCCTTCTCCTTTTTTTTTTTTTTTATCTCCTTCAGGAAGCTAAAATAAGCAACAGGTACACAGTGCTGATCAATGCAGCTTATTTTATAATAGACAATGGAAATCAGAGAAATTCTGACAGAGCAGTGGCAAAAGTCCCACATTTGGTGTATAACATATAATATTGCTGGAGTCTCATCAGTAATCACAGTCAGCAGAAGCAGCACAATCTCAAACACAGACATTTGTCAGAGGCATAGGAAGACAGAACCTTACCTGCTGCAACTCTTTTGCTTTCAGTCAGATCATGCATTAGGTGAGTTTGACAGTCATGCCTTTAAAACAACTTCCTTTTGCTGCTGCCTGGATACAACATAGCATTAATGTTCCCTTTTTTTTTTTTTTTTTTGCCCCCCCATGAAGTGCCAAAGAAAAAATGAAAATTTGTTTTTATTTCAACAGCAGCTTTTTCCTTAAGAAAATATGCAAGCACTTAATCAAAAAATCTCTGTGTAATAGTGTAATGGGTTAAACCCTTCCTCTAGCCAAATGCTTCCTAAATGGTGTTCACAGCACAGACAGACACTACTAAATCTGAGCCCATCCATGGTTTTGATGCTGAATTCTAAGATATAATTTTAAGTGGAAATGGCCTTTCAGTATCACCAGTTTTTTTTCTTTCTACTTCCAATTTTATCACTGAATTTAACACACTCATTAGAACTGTTTACCACAGAAACATCCTACTAACTAACATAACACTGTGGCTTAGAAGACAGGGAATAAAAGTATGCCTTAAGCACACAGAGAGTCACTTTCTTAGTACGTTAAATGGTCTTTTCTGCTTCTCCCAGGGAACAACCAAACCCAGCAGCCATTAGGTCATGTCCTAGGGAAGCAAATCCTCCTTTAACATCCTGCCTCTGGCAGTAGGCAGTGTGAGACCAAGCAGGATGGTGAGGATGATCTTCCACAGATCTGTCATTCATACAAGGTGGTGTGTGTGCAGATGCAACTTCTTTCTGGTCTCCAGCTGTGCGTTCCTCTTGATTTGTGTATCTTGATACACAAATTAGGTCTTCCTGTATTAAATAGATTTCTTCCATCTTAAGTCACAGTGACCTCCAGTTGTAAGTTATAGTCTGCTTTTATAAAGTTGTTCTGCAGGTTTTACTCATTTCTCACTCAGCTTTTGCTCAGGAAATTTCCAAATTATTTCCAGCTGGATTTTACCTTACTAACCCAAGTGATAAACTAACAAGGACCTTCATGATCTAATTTCTGTCTGTTAATGCTAGTAAATGTATTATTAATTTCTATTAAAACAAGTAGTGTTTATTCAGTCTTTTTCAGACTGTTTCATTTGTCTTGGTTTTCTTTTCTGCAGCAGAGACTGCAGCTATGAGTTTTGTAAATTCTCAATGCTTTCCTTCCTTATGGCTGAACAATTTCATACCTTCATACCTTTTTAAAGAGAGAAAACTTTCTGGTGTGTTTATTTGTTGTGGGTTTTTTTTCCAAATTATTAAATCAAGTAACAGATGCATACAGATGAGCTTCTTCAAAGCATTTCAATAGCTAAGTCTCAAGGGTTCTGCTGTCAGATCTTTGATCTTATTATATTCCCAGGGTTCCCTCTACCAGTAGTAGTGGTTAGATATCTATTAAATAGCCCAATAGCAGCTAAGCAGGATGAAATAGAAAATAAGAAAGGGATGTGGTTTTTAGCAGCTGACTGATGAGAAATAGGTGTCAATGTGTATTTTGAAATGCACACAATGTGAAATACTTAATCCAAACTTGGACAACTGTCCAGCACCTAGAATGGTCTATATGGGATGAGATGGAGATCACATCAAAGCCTAGAGGAGAAGCAAGGATCTAATCCTCAGCCTTCCTTCTGTCTTCATCACAGAAGAAAGTTTAGGAAGCACTCAATGAACCCAAACTGTATAGATCTATAAGCTATTTAGAGGACTTTGGAACAGTTGCAGCTAATTAAACTTCATTTTTTCTAAGAGGGTTGCCTCAGAATCAGTGAGACTTTGCTTAAGGTAGAGTTCTGGGTTTTGGGGAGCCCAATTACCCTACCACATCAGTGGAAAAATTACACATCTTCAGCAAATATATAGGTAAAGAACACAGGGCAGTTGAATTAGAAGCTAAAGTATCTCTGAGGACTTAATGCAGAGTTCCCATTTATACCTGATTATTTTAAATCATATTTTGCCTTTAAGAGTCTCTCATAATTATAGGTCAAAGCATTTTCCATTTTCCATTTCTATATTTTAATAATTGCCTTGTTATTCATATTCCTTTTTATGCATTTACTATTCCTAGTTCCTTTGTTTCCTGATCAATACATGGCAGAAACTTTCTCATCTATAATAGCAGGCAAATTAGCCTGAGGATTCAAATGGTACTGGTAATTTTTCAGTTAATTATTCAAAAGACTTGACAGATATTCCCACAGGGTCAGGCTTACCAAATGCTTGAGAAATTTTCCAGTGAACCCAGGATAATTTGAATTGGATGTTTGATAAACTGTAAACAGAAATGCTATAAAAGGCAGAATAATTACAGACTCTGTGATACAGGTCAGTCCAGGCAGAATGAAAATGAACTGAATCCCAAACCATTTTCTGCAGGAACTTAGAATGATTTCTAGAAATCACAAGTAAGCAGGCTTTGGTCCAATTGGGAGAAACATTCTTGCTTTTAAATGTTTGCCCAAAATGAGCCACAGTTGAGAACTTAAAAAATTCAGTTCACTATTGTTCTTTGGAGGTCTGAATCAGGAATCAATGAATGAACAAAGACTCCTTTCGATTTTAGCAGACTTCAGATCAATCCCCATGTGAATTGCAGGAGACATCATATCAGCACATAACGAAATAGAGATAAGCATCCGGATACATTCACCTTATTTGCAGGAAGATAATACGCCTATGTTTGACGTAGTGAAATTGAATACTGTGACATTTTAGACTCTATGGTTCAAATAATTTTCTCTTATCAGAGTTTCTCTACTGTAAGCTAGGTCTAGATGGTTATCGTTATTTTTTCCCTATAACATTTATGAGAGACCAGTTCATGGGTCTATGCACTTGATAATCTCATTCACTCCTTGTGGTGTCATTCTGTGCGTTGTTGGAAAGAAGCCTTCTGGCTTCATTGAATGCAGCTTCACTATGAAAATTTGCAAAATCATATAAAGAGAGAGTACAAACAAAATGGTCCTTTTCTTTCTCCACAGTCACAGAATCACAGAATCACAGAATGTCTAGGTTGGAAGAGACCTTCAAGATCATCGAGTCCAACCTGTGCCCTAACACCTCAACTAGATCATGGCACTGAGTGCCACATCCAGTCTTTTTTTAAACATATCCAGGGATGGTGACTCCACCACCTCCCTGGGCAGACCATTCCAAAACTTGAGTTCAAACTCTTATGGACCAAAACAAGATCCCAGTGGTCCTTCCCACTAATGTAAGCTGAGTATGGAGTACACATAGAAATGGCAGGACACAGAGAGGGGGGAAGCAGTACATCTGTGCCATGCCTCTCCCAGTCAGGTTGACTGAGGTTTACTAATTGCAAAAGTTCATATTGAACCAGACTGTGCTAAAAGTAGAGTACAGACAGTAGTATTTTACATCCCAATGCCTAAATCACACTTTAACTGATGCCCATGAAGCTCATTCTGTACATTACTGCTGCAACAGAGAGCACCTCATAACAGCCCGACTCTGAATCAGAGACCTGAAAGATCAATGGAGAAGGGCCTTAGGAGTCCTGAGAGGGCTCCTTGCTTTTGATAAGACCCCTTACACACAGCTTAAGGGACATTAGGTCTGGGTACTGTAAAATCAGTTTCTAATAAAGCACCCTATACAAATGCATAAAGCCTGGAAAAATGCCTCCTATCCTTCAATTCACATTACAGTGACTATATTTTCTTTGAAGAATGAGGTTTGGCAATTGTTGTTTCATTTTTAACATTAGAAGTAAAATATAATTTCTTATTGAAGTTGCTTGCTCTAGAGCATTTGTTTAAATGTAGCTCTGAACAAAAACTAATGCCCAAAACTACCATTTTTCTTTAACTGTGGTTGACTTCAGTTTTCAGAGTTCTTGAAGCATAATTCACTGTCGTGTGAGTATCCAAAGAGATCCTAACACTTTATAGATGTTACCACAAATAGCTTTTCTTTCTCCTTTGTTTTAAATGAGACTCATCAACAAAGTGTAGCTTAAGACAAGACAATGTACCTGGGTCCCTTCTTTTCCATGGCAGTATTCCAGGCCAAGACTGCTATTACTTTTCAGTTTGTCAGATACTTGCTAGTCACTTACTGTTCATATGCTATTACTGAAATAAGAAAAAAATAGAAAGTATAAAATGAAACATCTATATGGCTGTCTTTTAAAATCCTTAGTATTCCTGCTAAACCCAAATTCCTTGACTAAATAGCAAGGCAATTTTGATTATAGGAAGTAATTTATTTGTAAGACATTCAAGCCTTTCCTCCAGGTTTCATTGTGTGTACGTGTGTCTGGTTTTGTTCAGTATTTTTGGGGTTTGTTTGTTTGTTTTCAGAAGAGGAAATGTCAAGAATAGATCACTATTTGCTCATTTAAATGTTGCAGTCTTCATACATTATAATTCGAATTTGTTTCTCTCAGAAAAAAAGAAAATAAGACTTTTCACTGTACACCAGTTAAAAATTCAGTTACATAAGCTAGAAAATTAGAGGTTTCCCTTTGGCTGGATAGAGATGACCACAATCATAGACCATGCAAACTCTTCCTATCCTTCCTGTACTAACCAAATTTATGTTTACTCCAACTTTCAAAGGAGAAATCTGTCATGGACTGTGTAAAGAATTATTAAGACAGCTATGGCAATCTTTATGTACATGTGAAATACAGGTCAAACTGAAAAAAAGTGGCAATACTTTTTAGGACTATTGGTAATAAGAGAGATGAAGTAATAAAGAATTTATGTGTAAGATAGCCATGTTCAGCTTGATCTAATTGTGATTATTATTGCTCTACTCCTGGAAAGCATCTCTCTGCAGATTTCAGTGCAAACCTCAGCATTTTCCTGAATCAAGTCCAGGCTATGTTTTAACAAAAGAAATGTTTTCATGACTGTGAGTAAGATTTGTAGGAAGAAATAATATTATTAGATTGTTTGGGCTTCTTTGCCCAAAAGCCAAACTGCCCTTTTACTAATAGTAAATAAACTATTGCTGCAAGTATAAAAAAAAAAAAGCAAGGGGACCCAATGCTGTTTTTCTTACACAATATACTTACTTTGTACTGTGCTACCTGTTGGGACAGCAACCCACAGAGGCAAGCCTGATATTTTTCTGCACATATTCCCACTTGACTGCTGTCCAGGTGTTTCTCAGATGACTCAGAAAGCAAGCTTTACATTATTATTATGCTATACTCCATTAAACTTGATTTCTGAGACAGAGGTAGTGTGTGTGGGCTTCATATCTGGTGCTTCTAAATCTCATCACTTAATATGTACACTGAACCTTTCTATTGGAATATTTTACACAATGAACAAAAGAATGCCATTTGCAAAAAGCATAAGAACCTATTTCTACTGTATGCTATTCCATCCTCTCTTATCTAGCCACTTTATCCACATGGATTTCTTCCAGAAGATAAATCTTTCAATCAGGATTTCTTTATGAGCTGCAGCCCTTGTACTATGAGGTGTATATCAAAATTTCAAGACAAATTCTGTTCTCTTGATTTTGGTAAACAGTACAAAAGCTTAAAAAACAAGAAACCTTAGATGTCTATTCATTCCAGTTAAAAAAACCTTTTGTAATTGTTTTTCTGCTCAAGACAAGTGAACAAGGCTACTCTGTGTATTTTCCTAAATATATAGAGAGTCTGATATATTAGATCAAATTAAGGCACTAAAAAGAGTTTAGACTGGCCATAAAGGTTGTTTTAAATCAATTTCTGATATATCTTATTAATTTATTTATTCGTTACACTGTTATGTGATGGTGCACAAAGGATGCTGTCTTAAAAATAGTCGTAAGGAATCTTAAATCTCCCTTAATGAAGATTAAATGTAAGGGCCATTACTGTTTACATTCAGGTACACATACCTCCGTCGTCTTTTTTCTCTGAAATTTTCCCCTCCTTTTTCCCAATCAGATTTGTTCTGCCATTTCCAAAGTTCTGTTTTGTTGTTGCCAATCAAGACTAGCTACTACAGCTAGATAAAAATAATAATTTTCATTTAATTAGAAATTCACATATTTTTGTCTTGTAAACTCTTCATTTTCATGCATTTAAAATAAACCATAAACCTCTACAAAATCCAAGCTACCAAGCTTATCTGGAAATACTTACACATACCTTATATTTGCATTCCATATCTAAACTTAAATATTTAATTTTAACAAAGTCTGATATAAAATGCACACCTCTGCATTTTGACAGAATTGCATAAAATCTGATGTTATTTCCAGTTGTGTCAGAATTGCATAAAATCTGATGTTATTTCCAGTTGTGTCAGCTGTGCTAGTTGTGCAGGCAATGGCTACACTCAACAAGCCCATGCCTCATTATAGACATTTCTACTCAGGATCTCTGACAAAATCTCACGGGACAACAAGATCTTCAAGGACCTGTGTTTCCTGTTGTGTGCTTCATGAAGGCTTGAGTTATTTCCACTCCCATCTCAAATTTAACATGAAACTGACAGCCAAACCCTCTGAAATGATGGGCTCAGAAGAAAACCAAGGTGTGCACTAAAGTCTGTGTGTCTCACCTGCTGTCCTGGAACAATGGTTGTCAATTCAACAGTGTTTCTGCAAAGAAAGCAACAACCAGTCAGACAATGGAGGAAATGGTGAGGAAACGTATCTGACCTATTCTTGAATGGGTTGTGACAAACGTAAATATAATTTAACTTTCTTTTAACAAGAGAACCTTGAAAAGGGGTATTTGTCCTGTATCCTAATATGAAATTAGTCAGGCTTAAATGAGCATGAGGAGGGTTTTTTGCAATTAAACAAATTATTTAGCTACCCTAAAATTTTAGGCTTTATAAACCTCACAGAATTTGGTCTCAGATTAAATTTGACACATGCTGACAAGTACCCCTTGGAGATGTGTTTTCTTGTGAAAGCTTTTGTTTAGAACAAAAAACTTCAGGAATTACTAAAAATCTAATTGTATATCTATCCAAAGTACAAGCATTTTCCCCACAATGCAATTACTTAATGATGGCATTTTAATTTTATTAAAAAATAGCAACTTTATAATGGGCTTACAGTAAGCTACAGCAGAAGGATATTGACTTTTTGAAAGATCTTTCAAAATTATGTAAACATCACTTTATTTGCAGTACACAGGCCAATCTTTCCTATTAATGAAAGATTCTTTTACCAATTTCCCATAGTAAAGTAGTTTATAGTATTTTCTAAACGAATCGAGCAACATCAGCTTTCAATGCAAGTGTTATTTTGAAACCTTAGGAACTTTTTTTTCATATTCCACCTGGGAGCTGATTTAAGAACTGCTCTTTTAAGAGCTATGTCTTTCTTAATATTTTAACAAGTTTACAGACCTCCTGGGGTGTTCTGTAATATTGAAGTCGCTTCAAGAAAATGTTCTTGTTTCAGTTTTAAAGTTATTTAGGCAGCTTTGTGAAATCTTACTAAACTGAAACAAGGTTGGATGATGCCATGCACTGTGTGTTTCATTCCTTTACACATTTATCTCTGCTAACTAATTTTTTTCTTTCCACCTTCTTTTCCAAAGTTATAGATTTTGTACTCATCCTAGTTTCAGTTCATTTCTGAGCCTAATATTTTCTTTGCAAATCAGGTCCTGTTGAAGTTCTCATCGATCTCAGTGGACCTAGACAAGTACTTCTGCTTGTGCTTTGAGTTTAGATGTCAAATATCCAACCCCAACTTGTAAGCAAGTAGCTACTATCTTCCTTTATCTCTTTCCATGTCCAGATTGTGTGTAACAGTGTAAGAAAGCTGTTATATAGGTGGGAAATTTCAACATGAGTGATGTACAATGGAATTTACATGATGATAAAGAAAAAAAAAGAAAAACCTCTCACTGATGGTCTTTCATGCAAAATATTTTATTATCAGGTGCTCAGATCAGTAGAGAAGATATTTTAATGATTGGTTTGCACACCATAGCCACTTATCTTTACACAAAATTCAGTGGAAAATGATTATGAAAGCTTATTTACAATTATATTGATCAGGTGTGTATTGTCCAACATTCCAAAGATCATTCAAGGGAAAATTTTAGAGAAAACTGTATTTATAATCTGTGTATGTTGATTGTAGGGAGATGGGAGAAAGACACATTTTATTTTGAGAAACTGTAAACTTGCCTTTATTACTGATGCGTGTTTGATGTAATGAGGACTTACCTTCTATGTTAGCATTTTCCCATTCTTAATTTTCTGTGTGAATAGTTGATTATTTGTCACCATTTTGCATTAATAAAACTCAGCATATGTTCCATAATATTCCCTGGAGAAGGTGCTTGTGATTACACCACTGTTGAGTAAACATGAATATAACAAAGAAGAATTTGAGACAACCAATTATTTTTGGAGGTTTCTTCTCTTTTTTTTTTTTTTTTAATTCATCAATAAAAAGAGGAAAACAAGAAATTTGGCATTGAAAACTGAGACTTTAAATTTCCTGTTTGTTAGGAGGAACAAAAGCTGTCATCAAAGATTAGATGAAGGAGTCAACTTTCTCAGCAAAAACAAGTATAAAATTTCAACTAGCTTAACCCATCATCTCTCTACTTTTCAGAAAGAAAATATGGAAGTTGTTAGTTCATATGTAATACAATGAAACATAAGCTTCCATTTATGATAAGTAAAAGATTAATTTTTCTCTTCTGCTTTTAATTCTTCTGTAGTTCTTTTCCTCTTGAGCCTGTCCAAGGCCAATTGTCCACATTTCACAGAACATAACTTTTATATTTCAAAAATACAAGAATTTTTTTTTCCAGGACAAAAAAGCAAAGGACACGAAGGAAAACTCCAATATTATGTATGTCAATCTCAAAAATAAAATTTTCTGAACAATGTATTTCTTTCTCTTTTTGCCTTCCCTTCCCTCCAAAAAAAAGACTAGAAGAAGCTTTGTCTGGAATGTGTGTTCC
The DNA here is from genome assembly GCA_013399835.1 of Leptocoma aspasia. Lineage (NCBI taxonomy): Eukaryota > Metazoa > Chordata > Aves > Passeriformes > Nectariniidae > Leptocoma > Leptocoma aspasia. Next base: position 198,359 of record VXAX01007432.1, on the reverse strand, counting down.
TTCAAACTCACATATATCTTATTTGTCAAAGATTGACAACATGCTTTGTCAAATGAATCTGAGGCATATCCCAGTTTCCACCATAACTCTTCTAAGGAAAAAAAAAGGAACAGAATCCTTCAAAAGCCAGTCATAGCATTTGCTATGTTGGAAAATGCATTTTTTTTCCTCTCTTTATCAGCAGATCCCAGATTATTTTCTCCAAGGTTACAAAAATGCAAGTCAGAACTCAGCCTGGCATCTCTGCTATAAAAGAGTAATACAGGTTATCTCAGTATAATACTGTGCCAGTATGTCACCTCTATGCAGTGACTAACCAGGGTATTTTCTGCAGTTATTCTAGATATTTTTGAACAGATATTGTGTAATTATCGCATTATCTTACAGCATTTTAATGTCTTTTTATCAAAGGAAGTTATGACAGGTTGATATATCCATGTGCTTTTTACTTATCTATACTCCTTTCCTTAGTGAAATGTCATTCCCAATTCATGGTTTGAAGCTTCTGGGCAAAAAAAAATGAGCTCAGTCAAAGCTCAAACATAATGGGGTAATCAGGAAGAAAAAAGCTAATGGTTATATCCAAAGCCATTTATTTTGTTCCCCTAAGCAATACTGCAGGCTCAGATGCATTAAGCAAGGTTAAATCAAATAGTCATGATGTCTGTGTGTTCAATTATACATAGCCCAAGCCAGAGACTCCTTCTGAGCCAATCTTCCACCAAGCTATGCCAGTTTACACCTGTCAGAATCTGGCCATGCCTCAACTTAAATCTACCCAGAACTCTTTTTCTTTTTTTTTTTTTTTTTTTTTTGCACAGCTGCAGACCATGCTATAAAAAATAATACCTGAATAATATGATGATCCAAAGATAATAACTTTTTCTTAAAATAGCTTGAATGTAATTCTTATAGTGTCTTATATCACAGTTTAAACCACTCTTTTGCAAGCCTTTAGTCCTCCCATGAATATCAAGAATGGGTTACTTTGCATGTTACATCCCTGGGCATTGTTCTGGCCAATGTCTTTGGGTGTTTGACAAGAGTCCAAGTGCTACAACTCTTCAAGCAAAAAGGCTCAGCTATGGAAATTTTTACAGGATAGGTATTTTTAAAGAAATAATTGTAGGTGATTATTTACATGGGAAGTGAAAATATGTCAATGAATTTATTGAAGCTGGTTTATAGGTCTCAGATTTATTAAGCTTGCAGACACAATACATTTTATCGTCTGGAGAATTAATAAAAATTGCTACATTAAAGACATTAGAAATGTCAAACACCTAACAACTATGTCACAAACAGCATGATTTATCTTAAAACCAAATAGATAAACAGGAGTAAGAGGAGAAGATTTTTATATTCTTAAAATTTGAAGGGAGCAAATTATGGAAAGATGTCTCAATTGCCACCTCTCCATCTGATCTTCAGATCTCAGCTTTAATCTACCAGTGATAGTGTAATAGCTTGAATTATAATTTAATTGCTCATATAATAAATATTTTACAATCATCACATATTTCAACATAAAATAATCTTCTAGTTACACCTCTTAAAAAGCACTTGTTCAAAATAAAAAATTGAAACTTTATGTGTTAATTTTTTCTGCTTTTTGTTTGTTTCAAAATTCCTAATTTCATAAAAGCTGCTTTGTTACAAATTTTTAAAGGTCTCATCAAAATAAACCAAATTCTTTTTAATTTCTTGAGTACCTGATTACAAAGATGAAGCAAGAAACATTTTATTTCAAATTTCTATTTATATATCCACATATAACATTTATCCATTCCTTCATTTAACTTAAACTTAAATTATACATTCATATAAAACCATCCACAGGCTATGCTATGTAACCTGCAAAGATCACTTGGACAGTTACTTAAGGAAAAGGATATGCCCTCACTTTGTCTCAAGGGTTAATATACAACATTATATTTTATTTTCTCTGATTGTTTCCTCTAAGGAGGATTTGGCTATTAATTTCTTCATACATTTCATATACATACCTGAGTGAAAATAGTTAGGGTTTTTTGATTCTACTTCAATAAGCTAACTGTAATTCCAAATGCATGTTGTGTATTAACCCAGGAATGGGATGCCTTTTGCCACTAAAGGAATGAGATCTGACCCTGAGAAACTTTAGGCTTTCCATTGGAACTGCCTTTGTATTGCAAAGGTACTTTACTGCCTGTTATTAAACTTATAATAGGGATTAAAAGCTGAAAAACGCCTGTCTTTTTTACATTTTGCAAGGTACAGTTTGATATGTAATTTCAAGATAAGCTTTCAACAGAGTTCATCACTTGCAATTATGAAACTTATAATTTGTTGCTCTTAATTACTAATACTACTCAATTTCATTAATATTACTATTTAACTCTCCTCCCTAAAATAATTAATGCATAAGATTATTGATGAATCTTACTTTATGTTTGCCCTCTCATAATTTATTTTTAGAAGTCACACCTTCCAACTGTCAAAATGAAAGATGAGTCTGAGCCATGCTCTGCTTTCACTACACTAACATGACTAACCTTCAAGGCATTCGTTATATGTATCTACAGGCTGTTCTCGGGCATATTTTCCTCAAATTATTGTAAATTTCAGTATCCCAGAACTGGAAGAGATCACAAGAAGTGCCATTCCTGATAGGTTTTTGTCCAACCTGTCGTCATGGACCCTAATGAAAACATTCCTGAGCAGTCACCTCCTTCTTTGCCCATCACTGCTGACGAGCAGTACACAGTAGTGCACGGAACAGGATTACTAAAAGGTTACTGATACATTCTACCTTTCCTTGGTGTGATGACCCTTGTTATTTTCCTGGAGCCCATAATATCATGCATCTGGAAGCAAGCTGTTGCCAAAAGCACTCAGTCTCCAAATACTGACAGTGTGCAGTTTACATCTCTGTTCTGTCCCAGATACCACAATGGCTGGAAACCTTTCTCGCATGAGCATGTGGAAAAACAAAAAGAAAAGTCTAAATATTTTGAAACCTATTGTCCTGATAATTTCAAATTTCTGTTCTTTTTTAATAATGACACAGTCTTCTAAGTACTTCCATAGTCATGATTAAAAAAAAAGAAATTAAAATCTTCTATAGCTGCCAACTGCAGTAGCTTTGTCACTGTGCAGGTTATAAGTAGACACCTGAGAAAGGAAAACAGAGAATAAGAAAAAATATTCTTTACTGTTTCAGGAATATTTCTCCAAGACCATAATTATTAATAAAACTCTGGGACGTGTAGACCAGGGGAATATCTTAAATTTTGGGTTAATAATGTTGCTTCTATTCCAGAACCAATGTAATGACATTTCATTTTTGAGAAAATGTAGTTAAAAAAAAAATCAAGTTTGCATAATCTTTGATAAATCCTCTTGCCTTAGCATTATGATATCTTGTGGCATGTCACCAACATCATTCAGTTTCCCTAAACTCTGCAAAATCTTTAGCAATCAAGAGGATTTGGAGTACAGTCAAGCCACAGAAGATAATATTTCCTGGTGGAGTCACACCCAATCAGTCTGCAACACTCAATATTTTAACAGGCTTATTAGTGCTACCAATTCAAAGGCAATTCTGGCTATAGCACAACTTAAAGACAACAGCAAAAAAATATTTTGGTAACAGAAAATGAGACATTTATTCAGGATAATTTCATATACTACCATTTTAATGGTCTAATTTTAGATCTAAGCCAATAAATTATCCACTACTCTTATTAAAATAATCACATATATACACTTAGATAAAATAACTAGCACTCTTCTTTTTCTAGAAAGTTGACTGCTCCAATGAATTGAGTAACAGGAGAGCTGGTGTCATAAAAGAGAACACAGAGATGGAAAGTCTAACATCAAAATAAAAAAGCAAGTTCCATGCTTGCTTCCTTCAAAAATGGTAAAGTGTGCTTAATTTTTAATCATAAGAACTTTTCCCCTTCTCCTAATTCTTTTCAAAATGCAATACAGTCAGCACATGGCAGTGGATTGGTAGAAGTGCTGAGGTGTAGGACCACACCTCATGCGAGTGAATGGGGAAATAAGTGGTGTACCCCATGTGTTGTGTCTGCATCTAGAAGTCACCAAATGGAGAAAATGTGGGATTTTGACAACAAATAGCATGGCTGTTCTTGATCTTTCTCAGGAGACAGAAGCCTTTGTTCTGCCTCACTGTCCTCCAGTTGGGACTGACAGGAGGAGGCCTGGTCCCCAATGTGTATCCTGTCCCCCTTTCTGAGAATATATATGGAAAACCAGTACGTGTGCTAAAATATCCCTGTTCAGCCTTGCTTGTGTGTCCACCATGATACAAACCAGTTATTTTACAGAAACATAAGCCCAGGCCATATTTATCATCAGATTATGCACTGTCACACACTGCCTAGCAATCTGAACATCTTCAGTGTTGTGCTGGTTTTGGCTGCAGTAGATCAGCTGTATTTTGGATTTGTGCTGAACACAGGGTTGATGAGGCAGAACTAGTATTGTTACTGCTGAGCAGGGCTTGCACAGAGCCAAGGCCTCTGCAGCTTTTCCTACTGCCACACTGATGAGGAAATCAGGGTTGCATAGGAGGTTGAGAGGAAACACAGCCAGGACAGGTGACCTCAACTGACCAGAGGGATATTCCAGACAATACAATATCATGCTTAGTAAATACAGTATAGTAAACACTGTATTAGTAAATACAGTGTGGGGAAGGAGGAGAGAAGAGGGGGTTTTTGGAGTGACGGCGCTTGTCTTCCCAAATGGCCAGCTCTCCTGGAGATGGCTGAACACCTGCCCATGGGAAGCAGTAAATTAATTCCTCCTTTTGCTTTGCTTTTAGGCACAGCTTTTGCTTTCCCAATTAAACTGTCTTTATCTCAACCCATGGGTTCGCTAGCTTTTATCCTCTGATTTTCTCCTTAGTCCTGCTAGTGGAGGAGTAAGTGAGACATACTTGATTGTTGGCTGGGGTTAAACCACAAGAAATGTAAAAATGAAGTGATAGAAAGTGTGATCTTTAGGAGCCCCAGAATCCATAGAGAAAGGGCAGTGCACAGATGTGCCAGTTAACTGGCACTCTGTATCTTATTCAGAAGGATGTAGAGATGCTGAGGAAGAAAGCTGAAAGACTGTGTTAATGCTGCTACAGGGGAAGTAACAAAGGATAAAATTCATATCCCATGCTTTGATTATCAACAAGAGAGGAAATATTTTTTATCAGTCCAACCACTCCTAGCTCTTAGAACCTTCCACCATTTCCAGTAGCTTCCTTCATAACACAGACTACCTTACTTTCCTATATCTCTGCTTGTTCAGGATTTCCAAACTACTGTGTTTGACCAGACAAACCTTTGTTCCACTTCATCCTCAAGCTTTGTCTCATATCCAGAGTCCCGACCCATTTTCAACAGGTGTGTGAAAGTTGAAGTTAGATAAAAGAAGGACAGTAGGAAGTTTTGGTAAGTATGCAAACCTTGAAAAATCGGTTGTAGATACCAAATAATTTGTACAATATCACAAACAAACTGAAGCCATTGTGTAGACAGATGCTTCCACAGACCCAGTCTTGGATCAGATTTCTCTCCATTTGGCCTGGTTTCCAGGGCAGGCAGTAAATATCTGTAGCTGTACTCAAGCCATTCTGCTCTGTGCCCCATGCACTGTTACCAACAGAGACAGATTTTTTCACGTAAACACCATCAGGCTGCAGCTAGGCCAGTTGCTTGTAGCCAGCCCCCACTTTCTTTGGAAAAGCTCTCTGCCTGTGGGGAACACAATATGCAGCAACATTATCAAAGTCAGTGAAATTCAGATGATTTGGTTTGTCTTGGTTCTCCAACAGGTGCATTCTGATTGGTAAAAGTCAAGTTTCTTGCCTGTCCCACTGAAACAAGTACTCAAGTGAGTTAAAAATATTCTAATAAACAAAAATGATAATAATAATAATAAATGTTTAATAATAAGTATAAGTGAAAAGGAATTGCCTTTGTGTAAAGACTTTGGATGCTCGAGTCATGTCTTATATACAGAGCCTGAAAAATGTGTCATTGCAAAAGACCTCAGAAGGGACCCTTGCTGTGAACATCTTGCAGGTTTCCTAGAACCAGACTGTTGTCAGAAAAGTGGTAATGCTAAGAGCGAACAAAGAAACACTGAGGAGAACATGAAGAGGAAACTATAATGATCCAGAAGTAATTGAAAAAGAAAAATGGGGGATAACTCAGACTAGTACTAACATCCAAACGAAAAGTTTTCTTCCTTGCTTTCCAGAGTAATTAGGCTGATCATTTTCAGAATTTTTTAATTTAGAAGTTGCACAGAGATATTTTTATATGCAAAGCTCATAATTAGAAAAGCATTATAAATGCTCTAAATATAACAATGGAAATAAAAGTGAATTTACTTGTATATAATAATACAATATGGTTTATATACACAAGTAACCTGTGGTAAGAGGGCCTGGTAGTCTCTCAGTCTATCTCAAAGAACTGCAACTTTATACCAAGAAGAAACTGCCTTTTAACTAAAGACAAAACATGGTGGGAATCATTTTACAGTAACAATAATTTTCTTAGTAAGGGAAAGAATGACATGTTGTATTTACTGTCACTCACACTTCATCCAAAACACTTTGACATAAAATACATATTCCATGATTTAGGAGTCTGACAGTAAGTTGCCACAATGTTAAGTTTTTGTGGTTTTGCACTGATGTTTTTAAACAAGTAGCTGTGTCATAAGTGATAATCCAGGAAACCCAGACTGTTTCTGTTTGCTTGTTTATTTTTATGTTATAAGTTAGACTCAATATAATCCTGTGTTTCTGTCATCAACTCTACATCAGACAATCATAGATCATAATGCAGTATTCAGTGCCACAGTTTGCACTGAGGATTAATGCTTTTGGTATCCTGGGACAAAACAATGGTTGAATGGGACTCCTCTTTACATTTTACTTTTTGTCTGAGGGAATGTGACTGCAGTCACTTCTGTTTAAAATTCTAAACCAGGCCTTTAAACTCAAGATAGAAGGGGAAAGGTGTTACACCATTTAACCAAATGCCGTATATTTCCCCCCCGCCAAAAATGTTTGGCTTTATCTACTGAACTCTTACCTCTGATAGCAGCTGTTGTCTTGGCATTGTGCCTATAATTAGGAAAAAGAGAGGGAAAGAAGAATAGAAAGTAAAAAAGAGGCAAAAGTAAATGGGGAGTGGGGGAGGAGGGGGAAGAAAAGAAAAAAGGGAAAAAGGGAAAAAGGGAAAAAGGGGAAAAGGGAAAAAGGGAAAAAGTGAAAAAGAAAAAGAGAAAAAGAGAAAGAAAAAGAAAGTGAAAAAGAAAAAGAGAAAAAGAAAAAGAAAAAGAAAAAGAAAAAGAAAAAGAAAAAGAAAAAGAAAAAGAAAAAGAAAAAGAAAAAGAAAAAGAAAAAGAAAAAGAAAAAGAAAAGAAAAAAAAATTAAAAAAAGATGAAAATAATAAATATTTGTAGATGTTTTAGACATGTAGTTTATGCATTGGTGAATGGTTCTTTATACATTATATTTATGGGATGTTTGGTTTGTTTTGTGATTTTGTTTCAACTTTTAAGGAGTGCCGTTAATGTGATTAATTAACAAGAATTTATTGGCTAAAAAATCTGCACAGCCAAACATATGTGATTTTTAAACTATATTTTTTCAGGTGAAACTATAAAATAGGGTCCTAATTAAGCCCTGCTGTTTCCTGAGATTTTGTGTGCACTGTGCTGGGAAGGAAAGTTACATGGAACTTTACTTGATCATGGAAGAAAAATCTGGAGAGTAAATTCAAGCATTCTATTCAGTTTTTAAATATAGTCTTCACTTGAGGGCTACAGTGAATTTATGCCCATGTTAGACATTAAAGCTCTGTTATGGGGCCAATAAGAGGAAAACTCAAATCAGCTCAAACATCACGAGGGCAAAACTTCAGCACCACTGCAGCAGACACCACTAGCATGTCTGCATTTGCTCTGAAATGCTGTGATTGATCACAGAGTTTGTTATTGTGACATTTTATTACATGCATTCTCTTCCCATTACTTTGCTAAATTGGGAAGGTTATTTTCTATAATGTAAAACAATTTGTAATAAACATAATGTATTATGAAAGGGATTTGAAGCTTTGGAATTTGCTTTGCGGGGAACTGAGACTATACTATACTCCACTGAGACCTTAACCCACTTCAAAGGGAAGTTCTTTATAAAAATTGGCAGGGATGTTTAGCATAATCAATGATTTGCACAAATTTCTGGCAGAATCTGGGTTTGCATCTCCTGTGAGGTGTCTGCTTAATTAAGACCCAGATGTGCAAGTACAAACAGAGGTACTTGAACCCTGCCAAAAAGCACTGCCACTTTAACAAAGTGCCATAAAGTACCATGGAATCCACAGAAAATGATAAGCAGAGATTCTAGAAGTGCACAGAACCTTTTTTTTTGTCAGTGATTCAGGAAGAAACTATTATATCCCCTGTTAGTAAAGGGTGCAACTTCAATTCACATGTGTGTACTTGTAACAAAAATAAGCTCACCAACAAAATTTTAAAATAGCTCTAATGCAAATAGTAAAACATTCTTGTTGATGTTTTGAGCTGTAAATCCTGTCTCAGTTATTTTTCAGTGAAATACGGAAAAGGAGTTTGGATGAAAATAAATTGTGTACATGGAAATATCCTTTTATATAATTTCTTCTACAGCTGAATCCCTGACTCTCAAATGGTTTGGGTTAGAAAAGGTGACCATGGTATGTGTCATTTGCACATCATTTCTCCTTTCTCCTTTCTCCTTCCCCTTGCTCCATACATATCACATTTTGGGAAAATGTAAATTATTTCAATTTTCTTTCATGTATTTATTTCCATTTTATCTCTTCTACACAGAACTTCTAGATGCAGATTATGCCCAGAATGCATATTTTGGCTTAGAAATGAAGAGTCATAGAACTTCATCTAGACATTCATCCCTTTCACTACAATTTTCTTTTTTTAATACCTTTATACCTGACATGACCTGATACAATCTAGGCAGTGCAATTCCTCTAAAATGGGCCTTGAAACAAGGCTTCCTTAAGGTACCTCCCATTGCCGATAGTCCTCTTTAGGCACCAAGGTAAGCTCCAAAAATCCCACAGCTTGACTTTTCAAGTGTGTCATGCAAAATGCTGCCATCTTCTCTCAGCTTGAAGAATGGGACTCGTACAACAGCACATCTCTGAACAATAGTGCTGTGACAGCCAGACACCCTCTTCCACAATGCTGTGCCTTGACAAAAATCTTTGCTGACCCCCTCCAGCACAATCAAACTTGCCTTGTCATGGTAGCCATGTCAATGAAAGACATATTCCAATGAATAAAACATTAGGATGTACCTGGTCCATCCAGCTGCACTGGAGAAGAACACATAAACTGCTTTTGCTAGAAGTGATATTTGTAGCACATGAAAAAACATTGAAGAAATTCTTTTTCAGTGGATTTCTGAAATCTCTTCAGCTATTTACATCAGTAAGTCTTTTAACAGCAAGCTTTTATGATGAGATCAAAAGGCATTTTGTACACCAAATGCCCTATAGAAACAAAATCCAACTTTTAAAATATTTTTCCAGTTATCTTGTCTACAAAAAGCCTTCAATGACTGTGAAGGATGGGTTTTGCTTAGGTTTTCCCCCCTTTTCAGCAGGTTTCAGGCCTTGGGGTATTGGTATCCAAGTAGTTAAAACTACATCAGTGCTAATAGCTATGAGCTCATCTTGTATAAGCACATTTTTAGTTAAACACCGCAATCTTGGAAAAAAATGTTAGTGTGCTTAAACAGCCTGGCTCAGAATAGCTCACAATATGACGCATACCACAGGAAATAAAGTGGTATGAGGCACCTACAAAATATTTTTCAAACAAGTCATTGAAGCTGTAAGCCCCATGCCTCAGCTTTAGGAAGTCACTTATTAAGAATCAACACCAGCCGTGCCAAGCTAAGCTCTTGCTCTTGGTGATTTTCCAATTGAATATTCAGGGCCCTGTCTCGGTCTTGTTTTCAGGGAAGTACATGCCTGGAATGTTAGCAAGCTATTTGCTGGAAAAAATGCCCACAACAGGCCCAATGTTGATCACATTAATGCATTTGAGTGGGTATAGAGTGCAAATGATTGAAAGTGCTTCCAGATCTTGGTAGCCGGGGACAAAGCAGGCTCTGTTCTCTGATCTGATGGTCATTTTTTTCAGCGGAGGATGTGGTGCAGGAAGAGGGAGCAGTGCCAATCTCTGTCTAATGGCTCCAAACAGGGCCTGGGCCTGGCTCTTTGGATGCTGATGAGTGGGAAATGAAACACAGATGGGTCAGATGGGTAAGGAGAGGGGGGATTACAGGTCAGGCCAAAGAGTTGGAATAAATTAAGTGCTTATGAGGTACAGAATGGCACATTGTTAAAGCAAACGGACAGGGAAAAAAACATTTTGGCATTGTTAGGCACAGTGTACAGAAAAAACATCCCATCTTCCCAGACCCCTTTCGCATATGGCATCCTCTTTGGGATTACTGCCTGCTTGATATATGAATTGCTTTCTTTAACATGGGTTCTGCAAGGCTGTGGTGCTCTGCCATACTTAAGAGGAGATAATTTTCCAGTAAACACTTCAGATGTCATATATTGGGAGGAATACTTTGGCTCATGCTTCTCATCATAGGACAGCCAGCTTCCTAACTCCCTAGAGATTTCCAACAGAAGGGTAGGTAACCATATACATTTACTCTGGGGAAATTAGGTGACAGAAGGAGCATTTCATGCACTCTTCAAAATGCTGAGTCCATGTTTGTGTGTATTGCTTTCAAATCTTTGCATCTGTATGAAAGAAAATGTTTTGGGTTAGAGGAGCATTTCTAAAGGATTCTGGTTAAGAAATAAAACTGAGAGATTTTCCTGGAAACACACAACAGTATTTTTACCTCTTATACAAAAGAAACTCCCTCACAACACTGATATAAAAAAGGTTTTTATTAAATAATATGGACAGAGGACACTGCACTTATTTTTGGCATTTGTATTCCACACATAATCACCAAAAATGCATTGCCAAATTCTCAAACTCTCCATTGACTTGCACAGATGTAGGGTTACAGATTTGAAAACCATCACATTAATAAAACTTGAAAGAGAAAACCATGCCCATGACTTTAAACTAAGTTTTCACCAGCTATTTTTCTTCAGTCCTCAAGTCCAGGTTCTTTCTTGACCTATGAGTATTTACCCCTCCTGCAAAGATGATTAGGTAGGACAGGTAAAATAAATTCTGGTTCTTCCACACAGTTTGGTGAGAAATCAGGTGAGAGTCATCACAATGTGTTACACGTGTGTATCAAAATTGAGATCAAAGCTATAAAATATCTGTGCTAGTAACAGAATGGCTAAAAGAAGTCCTGAACAACATGGAAGGAACCTCTTAAGTCCTTTTAGGTGCAGAAAACCAGTTATCTCATGAGCAGCACCAATGGCTGGATTATGTATCTTCCCCTCTTCCATCAGTTTTCACACCATTTCCCACCTGAGGTATTGCCCATCAGGAACATCTCAGAATTTCCCAGTATCTCTTTTTTTTTTCCTGCCTTCCTCCTTCCCAGATGATAGCACAGACCTCTGTTCTTCAAGTGCTGATGAGTGAGGCAGAAGACATGTATGGAGAGGCCAGCTGACATGCCAGAGCAGATACTGTGGCGTTCACAGCTTTTTCATGGGTGAAAGCACTGAGGGGAGGAAAATATATTAGACCATGTAGAGTGTTTGACCCTTAATCATCCATTGGTCACTAGAAAACTTGAGTAATCTTTGCATTTTTAAGGCAATGCTTTATTGAATTTTGTTGAGGCTGATTGCAAGAGGTATTGTGAGTGGAGCATCAGAAGATCTAAAGAAACAGATATGCTGATAGTCAGGATTTTGCAGGAAAAAATGCCGGAAAGAATTAGGGCAATAGAAATAGAAATAATGGAGGAAGAAAAAGAAGAAACACAACAAGTTTGCGAAAGTAACAACAGAAACACAGTTATAAGAAATGGTCTCCATATAGCAAAAAAGAAGCAAGTCTTCTGGGGGAAGAGAAAATGAAGGCAGGGTATGGCAACATTCAGTGAGAAGCTTTCCTGAAAGGTAGCCTGCTAGAGGAACAAGATAGATAATTTTAAAAAATTGCTTTCTGAATTTCCCTATTCCTTCCTGATCAAGAGAGGGAGCTTAGATTTGGTAGGAAGAAGAGCAGAGTAGGCACCAGACTCATCTGAAAGACTGGTATTTACACAGTCAGAAGGGAATCAGGAGAGCTCAGGCTGGAATGCAGCACGCCTTGTGCTCCTATACAGTACCACTCTGTCTGAGCTCTGCAGTGTTTCTCACAGCCAATGGGAACAATTTCTTTTCCTTTTAGTTACTGTTCTGAGCAAGTAGCAAGGCATATAGCAAGACAATATGCAAACCCATGGATATTTCTGTCTTTCAAATTTCTGTCCAATCTAGATAGCTCTTTTCTAAATAACTGCAATTGGCCTTTTCTTCACCCAAACTCTCTAATTTAAAGCAGCATTTCCAGTGGTTTCAGTCCTAGTTCAGACTGAAAGGAGATTCAATTTTAGAAAAAAATTTTAGGATGAAGGGACTACATCATATTTGCAGAGAATAAAAGTGTGAGAGTTAATTCAAAGCATGAGCCACTGCAAATGCACTTTGGCATATCCCATCACTTCTTGAAATATTTAATATAAGCCTCTATTAGTAAGACACATGTACAGCTTGCTTGCCTGACCCTACCATCTGACATCCCCATAAGTAGAGGGTGAATGGCTTTGCTGAACAACCCTGGTTGTGGTTATGCCCTGTCCATGCAGGACACATCTTTGGACTGGGGTCATCTTTCAAGGTAGAACAGGGAGAAATGTCCATCTAGGTTGTCTTGCAGAAAGCAGACTCAAAAATGTAAGTGTGGACTGTAAGCAATTAAAAATTACAGAAGTTAAATTATAATGAGAAGAGCCCTAAGGCAATGTAGACATAGGTACTGTAGTCTCAGAGAAGTGCCCTTGTGATCCTACAAGAGAAGTTTCGGCAATGAGGGGTCCCTCACCATAGCATTGCATTAGGTGGTAGTCATCAGAATTACTGTGAGGGAAAGTGAGACTATTTTGTATGGCTGAAAAAACAGTCTGGGCATTGAAAAATAAACACATTTCACCTTGCTTTGATATCTCCAACCAGCCCGTTCTTCCAGCACATATGGACTTTTCTAGGATGAAACATGATTGAATTCTTCCTCACCTTTGAGGACAAAGTTTTCCTTACCGAGCTGGAAAGTTCATTGTAGAAGGAAACCCACATCAGAGCTAAATTTGTCTAGTGCTCAGAAGCACCTTTTGGTTTAACAATAAATGATATTTTTTATTATTAGGCAAGATATTATTTCTCATTGGGAAGCTGCTGTTAATGTCACTCTCAGGGTTTTTTATAAAACCTTTCCAGTGGTTTCAAATGCTGTTAAGTAACCTAGACCTCAGAAATTAAAAAAGCTTTCCGTCTTCCAGAGCAAATGTGGATTTTAGCTCTAATATTTATTCATGATGAATTCATGATATTAAATAGCCAACCCCTAAATGACTCATGAAGATAATGAGAGGTATTAGGTACTTAGGGGGATGGAGCCACTTAGGTAATGAAGTGGAAGAACCTAGATGGAAAAATAGATCTGATTCTCAAAACCAGTGGTTTGTGAGGAGTGTTTTTCTAAATAAGAAGGGTAACTCAGTATGTAAAAACAGCACTGGAAAGGGAATCTGGTCCAACTTATGCAAAAAGCGTCACTCTTCGGTATTTGTTAATTCTCAATCCTGCCTCTCTGGCCTTTACTTTTAGAACAAGGCTTCTTTAACTCCTGCTGATGCAATAACTAAAAGCAGGGCTCAGCCTTCAATGTCTGGTGTTAAACTGGTGCTGTGCTACTAATGTGCTCCATTGTATGGCACTGCAAAGAGTAAAGCCCTCATGCAGTAAGCACCCTTATAGGAAATTATTCAATTATCTGATACATGTCACAGAGGATTTCCTCCTATGTAAAACATTGACACAAATTGCTGAACTACAAGATTTATCCATTTAATGTGCCACATTTGTCACAGGATTTTACCTTCTTGCACACAGACATTACTGTACAAACCTATTTCTGTACAAAGAAAATTCATTTTAAAATATAAAAAAATCAGTATAGCACTTATTCTGTTAAGAAATGTTTTTCCTAGAGTGGGAGTTTCTTGAAGCAGATTTGGCTGAATACAGTACATTATGACCTTTGGAATAAAATGAAAAGCCTGTGGGACAATACCAGATTTTGGCAGGATACAGCTGTCGCTTTTCAGTTTTCACTTCAACCACTGGCCAAACGCCACACCACTGCCTTGTTCTAACGGTGTAACTCACACCACAGCCATCACCATCCCATGTCCTGAATGCCCTATACCAACCACCACCTACTCTGAAATAAAACATTACCTGTCATCTCTTGCTGCATATTCCTCATAGAATTGCAGTAGAGGTATTCTGAATGTACAAGTTGTAGATGCCTCTGAAATATTCATGTAGTTCCACTTTTGCGTCCTGTGTCCAGGATTTCCACTCCCAGTTTGTCTTTTAATTTTTTGATATTGTTTTGCTGGATAGATTGTCTGTTGCAGAGAACTATGAATAAAGAAAAAAAAAAACCCAAACAATTTCATATTTTTAAGGATTCATTTGACTTCTTTTACATGTTCATCTGGGTAACTAGCAATTTATGAAAATATCACCCCAAAGTTCTGAATCTAGCATTCACTACAGAAGCACAGAAAACCCATCCTTAGAAATTCCTAATAATCTTTGATCTCAAAATTATACAATTATTCCACAGAACATACTCTGTCTTTGCCTGCTACTTTTCCCAAAAACATTTGGCTAATAACTTTTAGGGAATTCTGAGTTACTGTGGACCAAGTTCTGAGGATCTTACTCAGATTTTACTCAGATACACCTCAGATAATTTCCTTTGGAAGGACAAGAGCTAGCCAGGTCATGTTAAACCAGAATGAAAATCATCGGATTTTCCTGGAGTTATTAACTTATTTTTCCCGGAGTTATTAACTTATTTTTCCCTTCCTCACTGTGGTACTTTTCTCTAGTTACATAGAAGAGGTTAGCAGTTTTCAGATATGTGGAGTTTTGATGAAAAGCACTCAGTAAGAAAGTCCAAAAAATTGTTTTCAATATCTCAGTCTTTCTGGTTGTGGAGTTTTCTTTACCTTCTGGTTGGTGTGTGAGTACCAGGAACCCAGAGGGCTTCAGGCAGCTCATCAAGACCTACAGCTTGAGAAAAGAGCAGCTGTCAGTTACTGTCTTCAGGATTTGCTAGGCATACTAGGAGATCCATTGTTTTCCTTACCAGGCAAAATCTACCATCCAACTTGAGAAATGGCAGGAAAAAGGGATCAAGTAGGGGTTTATTCTTCCAATACCACATTCAGTATATCTGGTCTTTTCTCACACTTTACTGAAGATGATATGTGCAATTGGTGTCTTGCTGACATTTTCTAACTTAAATTAATTCCAGAAAATTAATCAGTTGATGAATAACTAAAGGAAGTAGTGGACAGGACTCCAGCATCTGCCTAGTGTACAGGTGTCACATGACAAAGATGTACAAACAGATGAGGATTAAGATGATGAACATTAAAAAATAAAGGTTTTTGTCTTAATATTGCAGAATAAAACTATGAATTCAAAACCTTTACGCCTGGCAGGGATTGATGGAAATCATTGGAGAGACATCAACAGGGAGGAAGGTTAAAACTCAAGGTACAAAATAAATACAAATCAAAGACATGATCAGATAACAAGGGATTTTCTCCCTATGATTCATTTTTAGAAATGTTAATTATTAATATTGGAGAATAATAATGGGTTGTTACACTCTGTGTCTTTGAGGTTGAAGTACCAGATGGATCAGGAATCCATGAACAATTCTCTCATGATTGATCAAATTCTAAAATGTGGCAAAGTTCATCATTGTTTCTCATATGGCCAAAAAAAGGGTAGCAGCAGCAGTGAGCCACATTGTGTGTTGTGTAGTACCAGTTTTATGCCAGCAAAGTTTCAGGAAAGTTCAGTTGCACTGGTATAAAACTTGTGCAAAGTGTTGAAAGCCGTGCCTAGTATACCTACCTCTCTTGCTTGAAAATCAGTATTAGCAAGGTTTTCCAGACGTTGAAGTGCCTGTACAAGCTGCTTTTCTTGGACCACTCTTGGGTTGCACAGGATCACTGCAGAGGAGGAGGGGAGCGACTGTTCAGATCCGCCCTGAGGCCTGAACTCTGTTCCTCAGTCAGCGCCATGCTCTGATTTATAACCTGATCCAAGAATCTTACCTACAATGCAGCTATATCAACACCTGCATCCTGGGAAAACAAATGTTTTCTAAGGTGAGATTGTTGGGTACAAATAAGCTGCAAAGCATAAAGCTGGCTCAGAGCCAGGCCCAACAAAGGGCATTGGGCACTGCAATGCTCAGTGTTGCTGGTTTCAGAATTAACTATTAAAGGGATCATTAAAATGACATGTAAAATCAGCCTGTTACTGTGAGGTGCTAAGTGCTTCCACTGAAATGCTTTAAGGGAGCTGAGCCTTCTCTGCATCTTATAAGATTGGACCCATATTTTCCAAAAATGTGATGAAATGATGCATTTTTTTTAACATCTTGACAAATCAATTTCCTGAATGAGTGTTGAGTTCACAGAAGGGGCAGCACATGTTGCATACCATTAAAAAAATTTGCTAACAGTTTTTCTTTTTCTTTTTCAGCTGATGTGTATGGTGTGCTGTGAACGCCAAAAATTATATAAAATAACAAAATAATGTTAATTTATTTATCATTAAAAATAAGGAAATAAGGGTAAGCAGCAAGAAGCAAAAGTCTGGAAAGTGTGAAAGTATGTTCTGTATTCATTACTTACTATAGAAACAAAGATATAGAAAGGTACTATTTTTGTTTCACTCGATAATCTCAAAGGGACACCAAATAAATTGAGGGTGACTGAACTATTAAAATTGCTTATTTAATGGCTTCTCTCTTACTAGGGGAAAAACTTTTCAGTCTGTTTAGACTGAAACAATCTAGGTGGAAAAAATCTGGTCCCATAGATTTCTTTTGGCCCCAGTTACAAACCCCTCTGCCTCAGATGCTTCGTTTTGATCTTATTTTGTTACATTTCCATCAAGATGAACATGAAAACTTCAGTGAAGACTACCTCTAGATATAGCAGAGATTAAAAGGTAATTGTCCTCATATGTAAAATTATTTCAGGCTCAATGATTGTCTATCAGACAGGTATCTAATTGTGTTTGGTTTCTACCATAATCCAAGTAGCGATCATTCCCCTAAAGTAAACATTCACTTTAATATTTCTCTCCTTAGGGAAATACTTTGGTCTCTTTGTACAAAAAAAATGCCTAAGCTGGCTTGGAAAAAGGATCTGGAGAAGCTCTTTATAGAGATGGTAAAACAGGGTGGAAGGAAGATTGCTGTGGAGTGAGGAAAGACAAGGAGGAGACAAGCTGGATTTTTAGAACAGGGGAAGGCAATGAAAGGGACTCTAGGAAGCAAGGGAGTGCTTTTCTAGTACCTGAAGTGGGGTTTTTCTTCTGGCTAAACTGGTGCATAATTTTTCTCTGTATTTGGGGAATAGATGGCTCCTAGCTCAGGTTTTGTTTTATAAAGGCACTGTAATCTCAGCAGTTATTATATCTTGTATTTATTTTATGCTTAGAAAAACTAGATCAGTTGTTTCAGAGAATCCCAAACATGACTGCTAGACTTTCATTAGCCAAAGAACATGTATTTTACTAGGTGCTTACTAATAAGATGATGGAGTAGTTCCACCAAAAGATCAAACAAGATCAAATATTTAATATGCTTCTATTCATAGGCTGGTTTTCCCAATCTGCAAGAACAGAAAGTGAAAGAGTTTTTCATATTGCTGCAATTACGATAATCACTGTTAGAGTTTATATGTTCAAGTACAGCCAGATTATCTCCTCAATTATAACCATTAATTTGAATACAATATATAGTGTCAGCTTTCCAAACTAAAGTGAATGGAATTGTAAACTTCAGGAATTTTCCCAACCAGAAAGACAGGATATAAATACAACATCAAAATCTGAGAAAGTTAATAAGGTTTAGCTTAGTAGGAAATATCTTATTATCAAAGAAGATTTAAAATCACTTCAGAAGAATAGAAGTGCAGGAGCCACTTCTCTTTTAAAAAATATGTCACAGTCAGTAGTCAGGAAAAAGACTATTTATTGCAGGATTCTATGCCTAAGTTTTAGGTGTTTAACTGTGTGTGCTTACGTGCTTTTCCAGATAAAAGTATATTTAAGCAAGTGTTTAAATTCAGAATTGAACTAGTGCCTTGAAGGTCTAAGAGGACACCCCTCAAGCCTGGATTTATCTACCTACTTTCAACCACTTAGTGAGACATACCTAAAATAGGAGCCTTGTCATCCTACTCTCTACTGGGAGATTTATTGAATATAAATGGAGTTTAGGGTGAAGTAGCTTACACAGTTAAATTCTTAGGTTCAGTGGGATGAATCCAGCTCAATCCTGAACTGAATCTAATCTAAATAAATGGTCTTTTTGCTTTCAAGCCGTCTCATTAGGAAATGTGGGAGAAGACTGAGTTTGCAGTACAACATACCTAAAAAATATGGAAACAGCAGAAAGATGATGTGGTCACCAACAGTTAAATATTTGCCTGGAAGATAAGAAAATAGGAATAAAAAAATTCTACCTGAGGGGATTCAAAACTTCCTGGTGTTTGTTTCTCATATTATGGTTTCAGCCACTGCAGTAAAGGCCATGGTAAGCCAGGATAAGACCACAACACATTCTTCCTCATAAAACTAAGTCATTGTTCAAAGAAGAATTCAATGTTTATAGGCCAAAGAGAAAATAAGGAGGAATCTTGTTATTGTGTTGCTCCATGATTACAGCAGTCATCTATAAAGGAAGTTGTAAGTTCTGGTCCTTCCTGGCCATGCTCATTATGCTTTTTAAAACTTAGTGAGACTTTAATGGAAAATTAGTCTGTCTCTAGTAGAAATGGAAGTGCTGATGTCCTGACTTGTGCATTCACTGCAATTGTTGCTCACATGTTGTACATTTTTTTTAATAGCAACATCTAACAAAAGGGTTTGTACCTAACTTAACTGACTACAGTTGTACCTGACTCAACTACCTACATATAAAACTAGGAAACTAAAATTCCTGTAAGCTGTAAATGGAAATTTTCATGTTTGACTTGAGTTAAATGTTACATCCCTTGTAAATTCACCCACTGATTATCATATGGGTATCACATGTTAAAGAAATAAGATCTTATCAGAATGCACCATGTGAATGTTGGCATAGTGCAGCAGTCAGAACCTGTGTCAAACCTGTAGCTGTCTGGAAAATTGGGATGTAGCTGGATCAAGTTTAACCAGACCACTCATTCTGTGTCTCTGGGATATGAGTGTCAGACACAGAAAGACAATGAAATTCAGAAAACAATATTTTTTTTACAACGGATGGTTCTGAATGGTTTTCAGTCAGCTAAGGTAATTAGAAACCTAAGATTCACAGAAACATGTATCTCATCTAAGAGATGATGCAGGAGGAGGGCAAAACAGAGCAATTTGTGACTGATCTGAGACTAAAAAGCTTGCAATATTAGCTGGCAACTCTCTGATAGAAAACAGGTCACAGGACCATGGAGGAAAGTGGGGGAGAATAAAAAAAGCATGAGCCGTAGGATGAACCTAGAAATCACTATTAGCAAAACAGTTGGCATTTGACAGGCAACAAAAGTTTTAACTTAAGAATGAAATTTCCCAAAGACATTGTCTGACACTTTAGTGAGAGGTTTCAAATCATTGCAAGACAAGAAAGTAAGAATAGCAAAATTGCTGAATGAGCCAAAAAATCAACAGCTCATATACAAATGAAAGATCCTCTTACCCTAAAACAGATGATGATGTTTATTGCTCTGGGAGTAACAAAAAAATAACTACTAGTGTGCATTCATTTGCTAGCCATTTAGATTAAAAAAGAGACAAATCTCTGCCTGTTTTAAGTTCTGAAGATATCTGTCTCTCTGTCTATCTATCTATCTATAAAATGTGACAACTTTCCTCTGCCTGTGAGAGGAGACATATTCAGGAACATGGATAATGCCAAATAGCTTTCAACAGGGTGCCCTAAGAAAAGCAGAAGGTATTTGTTCACACTCAACAATCCCTTTGAGAAATATTGTTTCTGCAGACTACCATTTGGGTTCTTTCCAGCCCCTGAGGGGTTTGACTGCAAAATATAACATTTTTGTTGGTAGGGAGGATATAAAAGGCTATAAACATGATGTTTAACTATGAGAAGAAAAAGTTGTATTGGATAACCAGAAGCTTTGGAAAACATGGATCAGCTGAGATAAATCTGAACAAGCAGAAATGTAGCTTCTATGTGAAGACAATAATATATGTGTGAAAGACAGTAAGTGGTAGAGAGCTGAGGCTTTCAATAGCAGGCATGTTTTACTAGATGTGAAATTTATACAAAATTATTTGAAAATATGATCCATGTTTGCACTGTTAGTCTAACAGCATAAACTGACTACCTGGGAATGTTACAGTGCAAAGTTACTCAACAGACATGAGAAACTGAAGCAAAAAAGCTCTGATCCCAAAATATCATGACGTGAGGAGCAACATTAAATTCTCAGAAGATGCTGCAAATGGGCTATTGACTTGGTCTTCATGTAACAGCACAGCTGAAACTGGCAACCAGTGTTTTAACCATCATAGATTCTAACAAAGAACAATGAACAATTATTCATCTGCTCAAATTTTTGGCCTTGATCAATGGTGTAAAAATTTTCATGCTTTTGTTCATGTTAGGGTTCTAGTAGCTTAAACTGCCCATAAAGTTGTTCTTAAGGCTAGAAATACTCACCCTAAAGGGAATATTCTTCCTAAAAGCAGCCCAGAAATACTCACCCTAAAGGGAATATTCTTTCTAAAAATGGCTGACTTGCACAATAATCCGACGATCACCAGCACCCTTTCTAGAGGACTCAACAGAAGTAATAGGATCAACATTCATAAAAAAATTGTTTATCCATCTCCTTATTTGAAAGTGTGCAATCTCTATTTGAAGTTGAAAGAAGGTCACTGGTGACTTTACCGTATATAAAAGGCAATTATGGCACAAGACATATCCTGTACATATGGATATGTGGTACATATCCTGTACTACAAAATATGGTTTGGTGTCCAGCCATACTTTGTGAAAATAATGCTGTAACTGGGGGGAAAATGAGCATGAACAAAAGTAGTGAAAAGTACAATGCCTGGCAATCTTAAGAAGGTGGAACCTTAAGAGAGCCACACAGAAACAGTGACATGTTTTCCATCTGTCTGAAAGGGGAAAATTAAGATCTCTTGCAGGCAATGGTCCCAAAAGTTGAGGCAGAAGACGTGAAAGTAAAAAACAAAGAGTGGTGCTATATTCTGAAAGCAATGATCTTTATTACTTGGAGAGCCTCAGTGAGATTTAACTGCCTCACAGACCAGCTGAACATCCTCAGCAATTTTAATTTTTTGACTGATTATTCATATGTGAAACGGTGTTTTAAGTAATGCTGTTTTTCAAGTGATCTTATTCCACACCTTGACTTCACAGACACCAGGCCTCTAAAAGAATGTGAGTAGGGTACTGTGGAGTTCTTAACATTTTTTGGCAAAGGCAGTTAGACCCAAGTACACAAAAAATGGGTTTAGTGAAACCTTCAAGTCAGAAATTCAGAACAGTGTTCACTGTGTGTCAATGAATAAAAAAAAATTGTATTTGGATCCTTTGGGGATGGCAAAAATGAGTTTATCTGCCTTTCAGTCCCTGTAATATCAGTAACATACACTTATGAAATATACCATTTTATGATTTCTAGGCTTGGGATGCAGTACCTGCCCAAATACCCTCTGGAGGAATTGAACGGTCTCTGCAAAGACTTTGTATAATGCCCTGTTTTCCATTAAAACAAATATACAGCCCCAGAATACCCAGTTTGTCCTGTAAATTATGGAGGGTTAGTCTGAGGAGTTTGCCTCTCTGATCTGCCTTGTTTAAAAGACTAAGCACTATGCTCTGTTTTGCTTGGGTCGTCTGTATGTGAGGGGTATGTGGGCAGCGGGAACACATCCCAGTAAAGGAAGTGCATTGTCAACCACGAAAGAAGGAATACGATCTCTAAGGGGAGACTTTACCGAAAGCACAGGAGTGCCAAATCCTTAGTCAACTACTTTCTTCTCCTTTTTAACTATCACTGCATCAGAGCTAAGTGGGAGCTGACAAATACAAGCAGTTGTTTTGGTATAAACATAATTTCAGCTGTAACCATTTTCATTTACTTGGTATCTATCACATTATGGCAAGACGTGTTCTTCGTGAACCAGGTGTTCACACAGGGAGAAGGAGGCAGAAAGTCTTGCAACTCTTAAGGCTGCAGGCACTTTAAGAATAAAAGACAGAACTTTTCAGATTTTATACATTCTAAAACCTTCCACAAACAAACATAGCCAACACTATAGCACAAATACTTTTACTTCCTCTCAGCATCATTTTACAGCTTTCAGTTTATGGAAATATTTGTCCAAGTTTGGTTCAAATAGTCCTTCAGAAACTTTTTAACAGTCTAATGAAATCTTAAGGGGAGGGGGTGGGCAGGCTCTTACTCCAATCCCTGTTGTTAAAAAAACACCTTTTGTGTGGAATTTGTGTGAATCCCTCCCCAGAGGTGCAGAATGCAATAAAGCTAAGAAGGACTACACCTTGCAGCACAGATCCGTGGGGCTGTATGAAAGGGGCTGCATAGCTACCAGCTGTCTGCTCCGGTCCCTTTCTGGAGAACAGCTGGAAATGCATTCTCCTGAGATTGCATCTGGCTGGATTCCTCTGCACTCAAATCCCATTGATCTGGTTCCGTCCTAGTCCTCTGTACTTGCAGTTCAAAGAACAGCGAGGTCTGTAAAGAAATTATTGCCATATTGTTCAATTGGCCACAGTGAGCAATATATAGGATTATAATTAGGAACACATTAAGGAAAACAGCTCAGTGGAGATAAGCTGTTTGACTGCATACGCTTTTTGAGGAGGGCTTAGTGCCAATCCCAGAATAAAAAAGATTAAATGTTTGTTACCAATTCTTTTGAACTGCTGGCAGAACATGTGGTAAAGCATTTTTGATTCAAATTAAAAGCATCCTAGGATAAAAATAACCCTGTTCTGTTAGACCTTTCCAAGTGAAACCATTTATAAGCTGATTTATTGTCTTTTCCTTCACCTCCTTCCACCAGCATGATTAACATATGCATTTCTGAATCACATGTAAGCCTGGACAGGTATTTGTCTTGTTACACATCTGTGGAACAAATGGCAATACAAATTGTATACAGAACAGATGTAGATTTTCAAAGTCTCGGCAAATTGTATTTGACTAAGGGCATAGATAAAAGTTTTATTTATCAAACAAGTTTTATTGTTTCTTTCTGGTGGAGACAGTTCTATGAGGAGTCAGCAGTGTGCAGGTGACAATATTGATGCAGAGCCCATGGCAGATAAAGCAGACAGGTTTATAATCAAGGAAAAACCTGTAGGAAGAGAAACACTACCAAAGAAGAAAGCAGATATCTCCTAATATCCTTATGAAATGTTTATTACTGCATTTTGTCGTGTCTATTTTTTTTATATCTGGGAGATATTATTTTTAGAATTATTTTTTCAGTCTCTAGAAGATTTTAAACTGGCACCAAGTATATCAGAGAGACTGGAACTTGACAGATTCATGCTATGTTCATGGAGCCTCCCACATAAAGACAGGTTTATGATGTTACTCCATGTAAATCACCAGGGCTGAGGGAAAGAGTTACATTCTCACTCACATCATCCTACACATAGAAATACCATATTTGACATCGTTTTTGAGCTCCATTTTTAGTGAGCTGCCTAAAGATATGCAATTGGATAGGTACTGATTGCCTGGACCAGAAAATATATGTAATAACATTAACAAAAATATCCACAACAGCCTGTTCAGCTCTGTTGAAGACACAGAGGCTGGAAAAAAAGTCAGGAAATTTGTAACAAGAAGATGGATTTAGGAGGCTAAAAACATAAAATGATCTTACATTCAGAACATATTTCTTCTTTTGAGAAATCCAGTCTAATAATACTAAATGCTTTTAAGCAGTACTATTTTTACAACATGTGCAACTTCATGGAATTGCTTCAGTTCCCATCTATTTGGGATTTAGAGAATTTGTGTGAGGTCTAACATATCATAGGAACACATTTGTACCCAGAGAGGAGCAGTCATTTCACACATGACATAGTCAGGAGACAGCAGCCTGTTGTGGGGACAGGAGGTTGCTGACCAAAACTGCCGACCGCTTTTGGCCAGGGGCACTCCCAGGTGGCATCTTTGTGGACAGAGAGAAGTGTCCTTCTGCTTAAGGCAGGCTTCTCATCCTCCATAATGAGCTCTCAGCTGTTTGTCACATCTCAGACATGTCCTTAGAGCTTCTGCTTCCTAGTTTTGTCCCTGTCACTTTGCATGCAGCCCTTGCCCTTTCCTCAAAGGTGACTCCCTCTTAGTTTTGACTGTAGCAATGTCAACTCTGACAGAATCAACTCTTACTCATTACTTCCTCAAGGAAAATCCAATCTAATCAGTTATGAGATTTCACTGAAAAGATGCAAAGGGCTGCAGAAACTGACACGTATTTTCTGAAGTCTGCCAATTTTTTTGAGATCACTGGTTGAAAGTTGCAGTAGATGACATGAAATTATTTTAAGATGTGAAATAAAACATATGGGACTTAAATTGAGCAGGAGACATTGACATTAGTGAAATATTTACTGTAGTAGATGCTTATGGTAATCATACTCAAGCTTTAGGCCAAAGTTTTGTTAATTACCGGCAGAGCAATGTCAAACTTGGTAAGGAACTCAAGAGCAACAAAACAGGGTATATCAGCCTGGGGTCTGGCCTGGATCCCAAACACAGAGAAGGACTGCTTTGGCAGCAGAATTCAGGAATCAAGATCCATCCTCCCACGAGCATCTGTAGTTCCTTGGCCAAGAGGCATTCTTTTGCCTGGAGGTGGGATCTTGATTCTCCATTTCCTGCTTCTGTCTTTTTAAAATAAAGCCCTAGTTACATGCTCCCCAGGTTTAACCACATATTTCCTTTGAAGGCACAATCAACCCATGCTGCAGTTCTTATCAAAAGCTTGTGTCTGATGGGAAGTGTTAAGAGAAAAAGTCATCCAGACTCGCTGATTTGATTTACCTGGCAAACTAATGTTACTTGTGTTTTGGGGGATAGAAAGAGATGTAATTTGATTAGAAAGAAATGTGATATTAAAACATTCACATGCCATATATCCAGTAGGACAGTAAAAGGAATAATGAGAATCAAATTCAACAGCTTCTGATACTGTGGCTCAATGGTAACATTGCTGTAAGATGACGATAACAAAAACGTCTAGATGTAACTCTTGCAAAAAGGATTAAAAAATAAAAAAAAAAAAAAAAGAAAAAAAAGAAGAGATTGACTTCTTAAAGACAGAAAATAAGAACAGAGAAGAGAGCTAGCACTTACCTGGTGAAGCCCTTCTGAAAATTACAATTTTAGAATTATAGTTTAGAATGGAATTTTTTACTAGAGAGTGAGGAGTAGCTTTAGAATGGAGAGTAGAATAAAATTTTTTCACTTAAGGATGGCAAAAACTTATTTAAAGATTAAAATTAATTTATTATCTCCAATGCTAAAGCAGCAAAAATAAACTTTTAAGTTAATTTTCTTCTTAGATACACAGCAGAAAGCACACATTGAATGTATTGCACAGGGAAAGTTAAATAGTTATTCTTTTTATAACAAAAAAACTGGCTGAAAGGTTAATATATTTTTGTGTCCTCTCATTCTTTTTTACACCTCTGAAATCCTTCCTTTCAGTTTTAGAATACTTGACACTACTCCTATTTTTCAGAGAAGCAGCCAAAAAGCAAAATAAAACACCTTCAAAGCAACCACATCACACAACTTTTTCTCTTGGCTTCTAAAGTAGAAGATACATACCTGCCTACCTGAGGAGCCTGATTATCCATTGCCTTGCTTCTATACATGCTCAAAATTATCCAAAGGAATTGCAAGGTGAGAGCCAGACACCGCTCGTTTGGGTTTCCATTTGGCACCCAATTTGCACCCACCTTTCCAAAGGAACAAAGAACTACAGACTTGCAACAATAAGGCATAACTTCACAAGTGTTTTCTTCACAAACATTACTCTCTCCCAGACTATCCTTACGTCTCCATCTTCCCTTCAGCAGAACGCTCCTGTGGCCGTGGGTGAGCACACCCCACTCCCCAGGGGGCTCTTCCTGCAGACTCACAAACCAGACCACCTGTGGGGCCAGCACAGGCATAAACTGCAGCAGCTGGGTCTGGGGATGGAGAATGAGGGTGCATTAAGACTGATGCTGGCCATCCTGCTGCTGGATGCAAGCTGACTTCTATTTACACTAAAACAGCTTTTGTATTGGGATCTGCTGTCCTTCCAGTGAAAAACTCTGGCCGAAGGACAGCTTTCATGAGTGGCAGTCTCCGCAAAGGCCGTTAACAGTGAAAGAGAGCTAAGGAAAATGTCTTCTATCCTCATTTCTATTGTCCCACAATGTCAATGGAACTTGCCAACTGAGAATGAACTGCATTTAGATAGCTGTTATGGAAGTTGTGAACGAGATTGCTGGTTGATAAAGCAGATGGTAGGCTTCTTGGACATGTCTTTTATCATATAATACATATTAGACTTCAGTAAGTGAGCAAACAGTCCTAACCAGATGAGGAACAAATACTAGAGAAAGATACACTACTTGGAAAGCATACTTAGAAGGTTCTGTGAACAGTGACACTTGGCCAATGTTTGCCTAGAGAGGTTTCACACTATGTTATCATAGCTTGATCTGCAATTTTTCTCACCAACATTTTCTACCCTTTCCCTTCCTTAAGAAAATGTGTAATTCTTATCCAAATGCCCGGAGAGATGTCACTGTGCGTGCCACAGTAACTGCATTTCTTACTCGAGAAGGTTTTTCATTGCTGCACAAATTAGGTGTTTTCCACAAGGTTCCATTAACCTTATAGGAGTCAACTATAAAGTTGTTCAGATCCTAAAATAGATGCACCCATAAAAAGGTGTTTAATCTAAGAAAATAGGGAGCATTTCTGAGCCAAGTTTGTATTAGGCTTAGTGTTCCTTTGCATGTTCAAGATAGCACAACTCTCAAAGGACATGTTTACAGCCAAGGCAGAGGACCTCAGGAGTCCAAGCAGGGAGGTTATTTGCATATCCATACACAGAAATTTACTAAATCTATGCTTTGCAAAGGGACACAGTTTCGGAACTCTCCTCACAAAAAAGCCTCCATGAAAACCATGGGCACTACATGCATGCCTTTGCCCTGGTCTCCCTGCAGCTCCTGCCTGCCTGAGGCTGGCAGGCACTCAGCAAAAGCTAGGGTTTAACTTAGCCCCTCTCCAAAGCAAAGAAGTGTATCTTCAGTGGCACATATCCAAGAAAAGTCTTGGGAGGCAGAGCATTTCTGGGATGGTGTGGCACTATTTCCTTCCTGTTTCCTTTTTGTTCTCAAATGCTACTAATTTACTGCAGGCTTTCATCAACACTGAGCTACTTCCCTGTCATCTCCAGCTCAGATGCCCCAGTTACTCAATAAGGAGGAAAAGGCCATGGCCCCTCCTCCTTCCCAGTCTACCATATCCCGCTTGCTCTCTGTTCACCTGGTCTCGGCAGGTCACTGACTGAGAAGCATCAGTTCTGCTGTACCTGACTCTTTCCCTTGGGTAATCCAAACCATTGTCCAGTATCAAGCTAATGAAGCAGATTATGGCAAACTTTTTCTTCAAGTACTTGTGGAAAATCAGTGGAATATGGTTACTACTGTGCAGTGCAACTGTAGGAATTTACTAAAACATGAAGTCCTGAAATAAAATTCTTACTACATGGAACCCAGAACAAATTATCAGAGTTTATCCAAAAAGAATCTCAAGACAATGTTGTTAAGAGAAGATACCCAGAATGTGATAAATAAATAACTTCTGAAAATTGTTTGAATGAAAAGCCCAATGCATCTCCAGGAAATGGTTCAGATAACCTGGAGAAGTCCCAGCCTTGCTGAGTAGAAGTCTTGGCAGGTTTCAGGATCTTTTCGTATTATTGTTGGCAGGCTGCTGCCTATAACCATGATACCTTCAATTGCTGGGGTGCCACACTTCAGAAAGTTTTGTTATGGCTAATTAAGCAACAGGCACAGCAAAGCCTGTTTATTCTTTATTTTACAGTAGCATTAATAGGGAAATAAGCATGTGAATTGAAATTACCAATTGGCTCAGCAGTTTCTCATATCTCAGAAAATTGCAAACAGCCTGTTCTCATTTCTCATTGACTTGGTAATTTTTCATTTGAATCAGAGAGCATAGTATCTATTCCACATAAGGAATTAAATATATTTAAAGAAATTATTTGCTTGATGTAAGTTTCATTTTAAAGTATATGCTTTGCAGATGTCATTTTCATAGAATAATTCACCCAGAATTCAAAACAACTGTAAGACATTCTGTCTTTCAAAATATATTCAGTATGTAATTCATATTGTTGATAACAGCACAAATATAAAAATCTAGAATAGAGAGGGCACCTGTGTGATTACTCTGTACTGTGACTATGCAAGGTCTACATATGTATTTAGCTTCCAAGTAGATGATTCCATATTACATATGAAAGTCTTGGTTATATCAGGAAAAAATTTAGCCTAGTCTAAAATACTGTTTTGCTATAATGGGAATGATAAGCTGTCATTAAAGTCTACTAAGTCAAACAGCTTTTCATAGTAGAGGATGGATGTTATGGTAGCTGTTTAATTAAAATATATCCCGCGGGGCTCATGAATTTTCTACGTAATTATTTGGACAAGGAAAAGAGGCAGATAGAGTATAGCAAACTGACTGCACCAAAAAAATGTGCTGGTTCTTCTTACAATTTTCCTTATATCAGGACCCTCATGCATAAGCTGTACTGGAGCAATTGATGCATTCACAGATACAGCAGGCCATATTATGTTTTTCCAGTGTATCATTATTCAGGAAATCCTCTAAGACTTCTTGTTCTCATTTCATTTGTCTACACATTTGCCATTACCAAATAAACTAAGATCCTGCAGTCAAAAAATTGATGAAAATATGTGACATATTGCATTATGAAGTCTTACTGTCCCCTACCATTACTCTCAAATTTAGATCTTCCAGATACATCCATTGTAGAAAATTAAACATCACTAACATTATTAAACAGCAGAAAGACAGGGTGCCTACATTCACATCATCTGCTAGGAATGGCTGTGTCTGCTCCCAAACTATGCCAAGAAATTGTTTGGTGTAGTCCTAAGTGGAATAGACCAAAATCATGCCGGGAGCTTTTGAAATAAAAATATTACAGATGATTGAATTCCAATAGCCAGGTTCATTCCTTGGCATTACTTAATTTATCATTAGACACAAAACCATCAAACAAGAATACACCTAACCTAGATGTACAGTTTATCAGTGCAGATGCCTTTACTTGAGCTAGTGCCACCATGTTGCTTTCATAGCCAAAAAGTACAAACACCTAAAGAATAATTAATTTCACATAACTGTCTGTATTAGAGTGAGATTTACCATTCTTTTTCCCTCCCTAATGCTAAAGAGGTCTTAGGTGACTAGTTCAAATGTAGATGTCCACCACAGATCAGATGTTTTTCTCCATGGGGCCCTCCAGAGAATCCATTTTTACTGCAAGGAGGTAGGGCTGAATCCTTCTCAGTCTCTCCTTTTCTCTCAGAAGCGTATGCTTGCGTTCTGTTTTGTGGCAGCAGTATGACAAAAAGCATTGCTTAAAAGTATTTTTGTTTGTTTTGCTATGTAATTACTAATAATTAAATCTGTCTGGAAGTTACACAAAAGCCCTCTATCCCTGTATTTCCAGTCAGTCTATGCCACAAGATGAGAAACTCGATATGTTAACAGAGCAACTCAAACCCTTCCAAAGCTGTCAACTTTCCTGAAAAATACATCACAGGCAATTAGGAAAAAGATTAAAGCTCAAGGGATCCCATTCAATCAATTTCCAACTGATAATGCAAAATCACAAAGCATTCAGTGGCATATGACTGCTGGGAATCAATCTGATTCTACTGTTGGGAATATGCTTTGACTGATCAAACTATTAGGTCTGAATTGTCAGCTCACTTCTTGCAAGGCTCCTCAAACTTGTTCAAACAGCATGAATAAACTTAATTCATTATTTATCTTGCAGTAAAGAGTGCAGTTTTATGTAAACTTACAAAAAGAAATAGTGATAGTGATATTTTCTTTCCCTAAAAGCTTCCAAATTGAAGGCAGACAAAAACAAAGTTTCTGGCAAGGAGAGAATGTAACTGTAGAGATATTTGGATGAACACTGTACTAGATGTACTTACAGTTTTTAATGTGCTGGATTTAACATTGTGTAATTTCAACTTTACATCTCCATAAATCTGGTAAACTTTATAGAATTCAATGGAATAATAAGAAAAAAAAGATCTCTGAGATTATCCTGTTTTTCAGAGATATAGTTAGAGGAGTTGCTTATTCTTGATTTTAAAAGGTATCAAGCATACACCTGCTAGCATGCACTGTAAGATGTCCAAAAAAATACTCAGTTTTACTATGTTTTTTCATAAATTCATAAGATTCATAAGATTTTTTGAAAGAAGGTCATTAAAACACAAGACAAAAATATAAGTGGTAGTATAATAGCAAAGGAAAAAAACACTAAGACAAAGAAGAAAATTTCTCACTATATAAACTCCAAATCAGCTGTTCACTGAACATATAAATGGGATTAATTTCCCCTTCTATTTTTTTCTCACAACAACATAATACATTTTTCACTTAAGTTTTTAACTATGGGTCAAAATCTGTAGGTTTAAAATTGCCTACTGTTTTGGGCTTTACTTCACAGAACCACTTATGAGTGCTTAATTTTAAGGGATCAAATCCGTAATGTCCTCTAACAGCCAGGAATATTACTGACAGTTTCAAAAGAATCGATAAAGGGATCACACAACCTGGACTTCTCCGTGCAATCCTACCTACAGAGAAAGTTCAATTGCTCTCTGAAAAAGAGAAACATAGGAGGACTAAGGTGCTGTAAAATATAACAGGTTATTTTCATTCTCAACTGTCTAAAAGACATGCAAAAGGCAAGAAAGGCAGCTTGCTCACAGAGAAGGTGGAGTGACAGGAAATAATGATGGAAAGTTTACTTTGTTTTGGTCTTTATAAAACACTTTCCAGCAGTATATAGACAATGCCCAGCTAAGCATAACAGAACCTGGAGTTCAGTGAGAACAGGATTTAAAATATAATTTTGAGTTAGGTTCTCACCTGTATTAAACTCTAGACTTGAGAGATGCCAATACCTTCAAGGAAGCCTCAAGCCAAATAATAGCACTACTTAGGAATGAAGCATGTTTGAATCTTGTCTCTCTCATATTCATAGAAGGATCTTTTTACAATTGAGATAAAAACCTACATGCACTTGAAATCTCCCAGAGTTGGAGGTAAGAACGAGATTCTCCTCATTATGCATCTGGAAGGTTTCTTTTCAAGCACATGGGTAGAGGAACAAGTTGTGCTCAGGCTTCTGCAGAGTTGTTTAGCAGTTAGAGAACCAGATGTGTAAGACCTTTTCCCTCATTTTCAGAGAAAAAACAGTCCCACAGCTCCCACCTCCTTGGAAAATACCTTCACCACCACAGAGCCTTAAGCTGAAAGTTTTCCACTCTGCAGAGCAAAATGGGGCCATTGGGAAAATAAGCAAGAAGAAAGCTGATTCTCTTATTTAGTGATGAGCACAGTGCTTTCAGAAAACAAAAATATTTTAGATTATCTTTATCTACACCATGTGTGTTCAGTATTTATTAAGATATTAGTAATCAAAACACAAAGTTAAAGCAAAAGTCAGAACTTCAGACAGTCCAACTCTCCTCATCAGTGTTCTATGGAGTCATTTACTCCTGGGCAATCTTATTCTCTGTCCTAAGCCTGGAGAGTTTAAAGTGGGTTCATCGCTCCTTGCAGTGCAGCGGCCTAAAAACAATTGAGGAGGACTGGAATAAATAACATCTAATTGGTGGCTGGGTACAAGTAATGTTGCCCAGAGCTCAGTATGGGACCTGGTTCTGTCTAAGCCCAGTTCTGGGTCCCCAAATTCAGGAAGAACATTGAGGTTCTTCATTGCTGGAGCAGGTCCAGAGAAGAGCTGGTGAAGGGTCTGGAACACAAGTCTTGTGAGGAGCAGCTGAGGGAACTGAGGTTGTTTAGCCTGGAGAAAAGGATGCTCGGAGGGAACCTTATCACTCTCCACAGCTACCTGAAAGGAGGCTGTGGCCAGGTGGGGGGCAGACTCTTCCCCCTGGAACAAGTGACAGGATGAGAGGAAGTGGCCTCAAGTTGTGTCAGAGGAGGTTTCAATTGGATATTAGGAAAAATTTATTCACAGAGAGATTTATCAAGTGGTCGGAGAGACTGACCAGGAAAATGGTGGAGTCACCAGCCCTGGAGGTATCTGAAAGATGCATGGACATGGCACTTGGGGACATGGTTTAGCAATGGACTTTGCAGTGTTACGTTAATGGTTGGACTTGATCTTTGAGGTCTTCTCCTACCCAAACAATTCTACAGTTCTAAGATTCTGTAACATGTCTGTGCTTTAAGTTTATTGAACTGCTTCACCACTTGATGAATCCAACTCGTCATTAGTCCTACCTACAAGATCTGGCAAGGGCTCAGATTAACTTCAACAACATGAGATGAAGGCTATCTGAACCTCTGCTGAACGCATTTGGTTTTGCCTATATTTTGTCTGCATTAATCTTAATTGCTGCATATATTTCTTGATTTACCTAGTTTACCTTAATTTATTGGACATAATGTCAATGTCACTGCTTCTGGATGACACAAAGCACTATTCTCGTTCTGTCACATTCATTTTTTGTTCAGTCTGAATCCTGTTCTCACCACTGAGAGCTCACGTGTAACTTTGCTTTCACTAAATCTTCGGGAATAATTTTCATAAGGTTCCCCAGACCTACGTTTTTTGAAGCAGAGACTGTCTAGCCTGTGTTTGCTCTGATATTTAATTTAAAATAAATCATATCTGGATTCAAAGATATCTGTTGCAGTTAGTATTTCCATTATCTCTTTACTGTGTGCCAAAACAGAACTGATAAAAGCATTGCCTCCTGTTTTTTCTGTGACTCAGAAAGAAAAGTTTGAGCCTTCAAATCCAGCTATGTCAGGATGCTATCAAGATAAAATACAAATATTTTTCAGAATATTCAGGTGAAAGTAAGTTTCCCATGATAATATGATTATGATGATACTTCTATCTCCTAAATCATTAAGGAAACTTGTGTCCTTGTATAAATCCAGTCTGGAGTCACACCAGATTTCTGACATAAACTATCACTACCAATAACTATTTTTAGTTTTATTTGGCAGGTGGGAAGTTGGGTTTAAATTGGTTTAAACTTGGTTTTGTAAAACTTGGTGTTAGTTGCAAAATCAGATATNTATATACTTTTTTTTTCTTTATTCAAAAAAATCCACAAGAAAGGTAGGTCTGTAATATTTTCTGTTTCTACTTACTGGCCTGGCTTGAGTTAGGAATTTTAAAAGTGACTACAGAACAAAAACCAGAGAAGAAACTTTATGTCAGCTTTTTTCAAAACCAAAGTACTGATTCATTGGAAACACGCTTTGAGTTTTGCACAGTTGTTTAAGTCAGTTCTTCTTTTCTTTAAACTTGTTTGCCCATTCCAGATTTGACAGTACTCTGTCAGTAGTGCCATCAGGGAAACGGGTCTCTGGCAGTTTCAGCTTTGGTGGTAAAATTAGAGTTTGCTAACAAAATCTGGCATTCACCAACCTACACTGACCGCATGTGATGAATTTTCAGCAAATACCCTTTAGCATGATGAACCCAGACTGATTAGGTTTTTCCACCATTGTGAAGGCAAGGGGAAAATGCTCAGCAACAAGTGACACAGAAATCCTCGCGACAGATTCACCCACAATTGTGATAAATGAATTTAAAAGATCCAGAATTTATGACACTGTAACAAAACCAGTTGTTCTCTTATGTAACTAGACGATAGCATTTTTGAGTAAATTAGGCCTTTAAAGCCACACTCAAGGTTATTTTAAGTGTTCCTTCATTTTGCACGTAAAATAACTCGCAAGACTGAGGTCGGTATTACAGCTATCGTTATTGCATTGCTGCTTTCCAATATTGAGATATTGTATCCATACACACTAAAGATGGAACTCCATGTTCAAATATTTTGAGACGTCAACTATAAAAATACAAAAGTGCATTGAAACAATGTCTAGATTTTCATGGCAATAAAGATATTGATAATTTTTAACTTGGCTCTAACGCCAGAAGAATGACTGCATTAGAGAAATTAGGCATTCAGCCTCTGTGGTGACTATATTTTGACCTACTCTTGCTGCTCTACATGGGCAACAAGAGTCCAGCAGAATTTTTCACTGACACCATTGTATGTTCAGATACCCATTTTGTCTCCGGACTGCTCCATTTGAATGGAGTTCAATTAATGCAGTCCATTTGAATGAAGTTCCTACACACTTGGTCAAATATAAAATTATTATCATAACATGGTTATGAAATGTCCCAGGAAATATTAATTGCTGACTTTGTAATCATGATGGTCTTGAAGCAATTGAAGGCATAAATAAATCCTAAAGCTCACAAACACCATATTCTTTCCTGCCTATTTTCCATAGTAACAGATTTTTGCTGTTTCTTCATCATAAGATTTGGTTAATTTTTTCATGCATTTTTATCCCGGTTTACAGATAAATGCTTGCCAAACCTAAATTCCTGTAAAATAGCTAGGCCACTGCATCCAAATAACAAAACTCCTAGAGGTGATGATTGAGGGCTATGGGAGTACTGCTATCTGTCTCCAACTCCATCCTTAGTTTGGCATGCCTGCTTAAATTCTGTTGCAAATGGGATTATTCAGAGATTAAAATCAAACATATGCTTAAGTATTTTGGCAAATCATAGTATCATCCATGGAATTCACTCCATATATGAACAGCAGACCTGAAAATATCCAGTTGGACAGTTTCTTAATGTTCTAGTGTGTGAAAAAATTTTGATTCTGACTTTTTTTCAATTTG
The DNA here is from genome assembly GCA_013399835.1 of Leptocoma aspasia. NCBI lineage: Eukaryota > Metazoa > Chordata > Aves > Passeriformes > Nectariniidae > Leptocoma > Leptocoma aspasia. The sequence continues at coordinate 162,888 of VXAX01007432.1, read as the reverse complement.
AGTTTTCAGGCAAAAATGTTATAGTTTGCCACTTGATGGGAATGCTAAAGATGAGATAAAAATCAACACCTTTTCCAGCTGCTGGAAAGAGGTGTTTTGGATTAATCAGTCAAGTGACAGTGTGATGTGTACAATAAAAATAATCAATATGTTTCTCCAACTGTCTCTTCTTAGCCATCTCTAGCACCTGTGCTGCATCTTAAGAGTTCATTGAGGTCAGATCACTGGCATATTTTTCTGTGGAGAAATATAAATATACTTTTTCTTTTTAACCCCTAAATCCTAATAGCATGGACAGAGAAGAATCCAGCCACAGCAGTCTCCTAATGGCTTAGAGATTTTTTTCCACAACAGACAACATCTCTATTTTCATTCGTTCAATGTTATTCTGCCTTTTGAAACACTGAGAGAAAATCTGTTGAAACAAGTGGTTTGTATTTATGAAAAAAAATTCTAATGCAAGTCTGTGAACAAATTGGAAAGGGTTTTCATCAACAATTGGGAAGATAAACATCTGAAACAACATATTTGTCAGCAGGCTGACTTTTATTTTATTTTTGCAAAGACTGGAATACAACCTTTAGAGTACAATACAAAACACAATATGAAAACCCAAAGAGAAAGGAAAAGGAAATACATGTTTGGCTAGCAGATACCTCTTCTTCCATCACCAATACTTAACTTTAAAAAGACCACAAGAAAACTTCCTTGTGAACGGAAGAGGAAGGACAGACACTAATCTCTTCTCTCTTGTTACCAGTGACAGAGGGAATGGCCTGGAGTTGTGTAAGGGAAGGTTTAGGGTTTTAGACTGGGTATTAGAAACAAGGTTTTTTACCCAGAGGGCTGTTCAGCACTGGGATGAGATCCACAAGGAAGTGGCTACAGCATAAAACCTGTCTGAGTTAAAGAAGTTTTCGAACAGTACCCTCAGGCACATGGGGATCATCCCGTGCAGGGCTAGGAGTTGGACTCAACGATTCTTGTGGGTCCCTTAAAATGCAGAAGCTTCTGTGATTCTGTGACACTGTACCTGCAGTTCATGCACTTGTGACTCTGCTCATACATCCAATACTTTTTTATTTTCCTCCCCTCCTCTTATCTCCCCTCTCTACCACACCCCAACTCCAACTTAGTCCTTCAGGCACAAAGATCCATCAAAACCCATATACTAGTCATTGGTAGCTTTCTAAAGGGAAATTGCAGTTAGAAGAATTAGAAAGGTTGGAATGCCACTCTATGGTATAGAGTACAAAGGTGATGGTGAGTATTTCTGGTTGTTGTCTGCTACTAGTGACTTAATGTCGCTTTTCTGACTTCTCTGTGTTTCTGTGGGGTATCGGTGAAGAAATTTAACCCAACTATGGTTACATGTCCTTTTGGTATAACATTTTTTGGTGTCATCACATATGCCAGAAATTATCAAAACTGCATAGGAGTAGATCCCCTTGTCTTTCCGCAGTTATTTATACCTAGAGATCAAGTTAGCTCCTCTCAATTTTGTAGACTGCATTTCTGAGCTGGAGTTTTAGACTTTGTATTGAGCACTGTGTGAAAATACATCTTGCAGCCAAATCTTCAAATAAGCTGAAGTCATAAAGAAAATATCAGACATAGCAGTTGTGAGGCACAGGAGCACTACACATAAAATGAATGCGCGGTGCCCCGTCTGGGGGGGGAGCGGCGGTAGGGTGTTCTCAGCGGAGGGCTCACGCCGCTGAAATCTGCTTCCCTTGGCCCTCTGCCAGGGCCCCGGTTTGGCGAAACTCGGAGCGCGATGTAAGGCCTGTCTGTTCGGCCCGGCGGCTGCAATGCCGTTGGATTATTCTTAGCAATAGGATACGGTTCGGGGAGTTGTGGATTTTTTTTTTTTTATTTTATTGTTTATAAGAGCCTTGATTGTAAAGAGATCTGTCTTTTTCCAATGTTTAGGACTGTCATTCAGGAAGTGCAGGGCAGATGCACGATAATGAGAGGCCAATATTAATTAATTAGATTTGCTTCCTTTTCAATCAGGCACTGCGTACTTGAATGAGAGCACAATAAAATCATGCTCTAAATCATAGATTAAGGATGACTATTTCCTTCTTAGTAGAGACCATAATTTTTAATCAGCTGTCCTTGATTTCAAATACAGAGCATCCTCTCAGACATGTCACCTTGCATTTAGCAAATTAATCGCACAGTTTCCAATTTGAAGTTATCTGAGTTCTTGCCAATTTGTGTTGGGATTACTTCCTGAGCTATAGACAGTTTAGGAGGTTTTTGTTGTTGTTGTTTTAAAACCTGCTGTGCTGGAGGGAAATGAAGTCTTGACTTTGATGTTCTTAGTGCCTTTACAGCTGTAGAGTTGGACCATCTGTGCCTCCTCAGGTTTCCTCAAGGAAGAGCAGTGGGATACAGCTAGAAGCCTCCAGGGATGAGATGTCTCTGGGTGAAAAGTGTGGCTGAGGAGTCTCACAACCATCAGATCCTGGCTGCCGAGGCATTGCCTATAAGGGGTATTGAAATTATTTCAAATTGTCCTGGGCTAATTTATAGCTTGCTTTGTTGCCTTGATTGCAAGAGCAACTAGATGGTTAAAAGCAGGATTTCCCCAGTTTTGTTCCCGGGGTGAGATACTCAGCCTCTTTTGAACTTTATTAATAGCTGTATGAGAAGGTGTCTCCTCTGTTTTGTGAACTGCCTTTGCTACTGAAAAGAGCAACTAGTGAAGCCTGGTTTCCTGCAGTTTTGTCTTGTGTTCCATTCACTGGAATATAGTTATTTACTTTGCAAATCCTCAACTTTCAGACCTGATAGAAAAGAAGGGGCATCATTCGTTATGGCTGAACCACGTATGTATTGGTGGTCTGGTTATTGAAGCAAGTGCTTCTCGGTCAGATGGTAATTGCATCTTGAGTTTTGCACATTCATAAGGGAAAGAAAATATACCTGTCTGTACATTCTCCATAAATGAGACCCTAACAGGTTCTCCTTCCCAAACAGTTACTGCTGATTAAACTCATAGGAATTATATCAAAAAGTGGCCAACAAGATTTTACAGCTTTAGGGGGGCTGATAATAAACAGAAATGGAAGGCTGTTCAGACAATGTAATAATGCACACCTTGCTTTTTTGGGAAACAAGGGGGAAAATAGCTCTAAAGCCAGATATTCACATAGTCTGGCCAAAAACTTTTGAAGAAAACTTTTAATGGATAAAAAGTACTTCAGATTAAAAAAAAAAAAAAAAGTCAGGTTATTTATCATTGTGTCTTCTGACAAAGAAAATAGAAGTGTAAAATTTTAATCAAGTCTTTTTTTCTTTATACATTGTATATCCATTATTTATGCATGGTAATATAAATTCTGAATCACACTTTGTGCAAGTCCATCGTAGAATCATGTCGTAGATAGCATTCAAAACTGAAGTTGAGGTTTTTTTAATTCAAGGATTCAACTATTTGCAAGCACAAACTTATTCTATCCAAAATTATAGTTCTTTCTCTTTAGAAAACAACTTTTTAAAATTTAAAAACAAACTTAATTCATAAAGTGATTGATTTAAAATATACTTTTTAAGATATATGCTATTATATTTAATGTTTAGGGGTTTTTCCTAATAAATTACCTTAGTAACACCCTAGTACTTGATTTGGTGCTCACCAAAGGGACACAGTGGCCCTTTTAAATTAAAAGAGCAAAACTTTGTAAGGCCAGAAGGGATCATTAGGCTGATTTATGTTGCACAACTGCATAACACAGAGTATGGAATTTTAACAAGTACTTTTGTCATGAAGCCCATGACTATAGTCTGAAAGTGTACTTTTTAGACCTAAACTTGATTTAAGTACTATAACTGCCACAGGATCCAGAACTTCCTAGAAAAGGTGTAGCAGAGGTTATTTTCTTCAGCGTCTATTTTGCAACCATGACAAATCTTTTTCTGGTGAGATATGTGCAGACTCTACTTTTTAAATTACCCGCTTCACCAGACATTTTCAAAGCAGATGGCCAAGAAAAGACGAGGTTTTGCAAGAAGGAGTGGGAAACAAGCCAGAAAATGTAGAGCATGAGAAAGGGAGAGACTGTAAAAGACAGTGTAGGTTAAGACACATGAAGATAAGGGAATCTACAGCAAGAAGGAGGAATAAGACCATTTCAGTCACTTTCCACTGTTCTGGGGAAGAACAACTATTGTAAATCCAATTCAGCAAGCCAATCCTTTCCACAGGTTTTGCACTACTGATAAGTAAACACTTGAAAAAGCCCACAACATCTGAACAACTACATCACCCAGGCAACACCAGGAGTGGGTGAGGCAAATGAGAAATGAGCCATTATTAAAGAATTGGCCTAACAAACTCTGGAATGCACAAATCATACCTTTTTTCCATTATGTAACTTGTGAGGGGGAATTAATGCACTTTAAAAATTATTCCACTCCAAAGATTAAAATAAGTTTGGATTTCTTGAAAATTTCATTATTTAATTGTCATTATTTCTAGCTTTAATACCCTTACTGTTGCGATCACCTGGCCAGAGTTTTATCAATCGATGGTTCTTCAGTTCAAAAATGTAATTTTTTAAAACAAAAATATTCCAGGCAAGTATGTTAATTGCCTAAATAACCAGGTTGGCTCTGTGGCAGCTCATCTACTTTCTGTCTCCTGGGCTGCTGGTGTAAGCGCTTGTTTGGGTGCAAATAAATGCTGTGCCCCCCCTGTGATGTTCTGTAGTTCATCTACAATGTGTGGTTATCAAACTAGCATATCTTAGGTGTGCAACTGGAACTTTTTGAAAGATGCCATTCCAATTTGTCTACATTTTATTTATCATATAATTTCAAATATTATAATATTTTAAACTTATAGTTCTGAATATTTTTAACCATAATAGTAAGTTTGTGTCCAGGCCATTCCTAAGACTAATAGAGTAAATAAAATATTACTGGTTTGGAAGGGTTTTTTTGGCCTTAAAATGCTGCTCTAAAAGGACAGGTTCCATTCCATTTTCACCTTACTTTTGATAAAGAAATAGAAATATGAGAAACTAGAGAGATGAAAACCAGAGAAAGCGAGCTATATATTAACTGAGTGAGAAATAGTCTTCTTTTTTTAATGCCAAATATTGATGTTCTAGGATAAATGCAAGTTGAAGTAGCGTAGTCCAAGCACTGAAAATTGCTATTAATTTACCAACCCTTTATCCTTTTACAAACAATTCAAATTTTGCTTCTCAGTCTGGATCTATTTCTATTATAGCTGTGAAGCACTGAGCTCCCTCTTGTGACTAGCACCTGAACATTATTCTGATTTTGGAACTACACATCCTGCACATAGTCTTGAGAGAATGTTCAGATACTGGATTCCATCAGATGAACCCTACTTGCATCTAACAGTCTTCTTTAAAAATGGCAACAGTGGCTACCTGGAAAGAATACAGACTTAAACTTCCCCATTTGTGGTAGCTCACCGTTTGTATAGCTGCTTTTTAAAAGTGAAAGTGTGTCTCCTCAAAAGTCTTCATTTGCAATGCTGAATCTGTGTCTTCATGAAAATTATTTGATCTCTCCTCAGTGACTTATTATGCAATAAACACAATATAGTGACCAGTAATCAAATGAAGACTAAATATAAATTCACCAACCATAGAGCCAGGAAGTACAATCCATCATATCTGACAGCAATTTCCTTTCAGAGTTGTAAGGTTGTATTTCTTTATTTACACTCGGTGATGAAGATATAATGGTTCATTAGCATAGGCACAGTCATTTCTGTACAATCTGTGTTGCCTTTGTATAGCTTATTCCAAGATGGTATAAAGGAATTACATTCACAGCTGTGTAACTATGAATACAGCATGTTCAATAACTGTGAACTTTCATTTGATGCAGACATATTGGTAGAAATGTCTTCTATAGAAATGACCCTCAGCAGAAGACTGAAGATGAGAAAACATCTGAAATGTAGAGAACAAGAGGAATCCAGGTCAATATGCCCTTCTTTAGCTTTCTAACCTGGAACATGAGCTCTTTCAGACTCTTTACTGGTAGATGAGAAAGAATAAGTAACACACGCCCTTCATATACAAATTTGAAATTATGTGGTCATAGCTGGGAAAAAAAATCTGTGAATAATCCAATCTATATATTTCTGATAATTTCCACTTCCTTGGACATAAAAGAGATCTTTAAAGGGTTACATTTTTAATACTTTTACATAAAAAGGGAAAAAAAAGGACAATTAAAAGGTATCTTGCTTAATAGAATTATTCATAAGAACATTCATTTCACCTCTTCTAATATTAACTAGTACCAAAACCTTCAGACTGCCATTTTTAACATATTTAGTTATGCAATTCCCATCATCTGACAGTGTAAAAATAGGATTAAGTTTGCAGTTACTACCATTGCAAAGAGTCCCAAATTTAACATCCGATATACACCTCTTATTTTCTCAGACTATTGAAAAATCAATTTTATTACATCTAATGTACAGATAGGCACATGTCTCTGTGACAAAGCAAATGTCTTTGCTAATCTTGTTATCCACAGATGCAGTAATATATTTTTCCAGGCAATAGAAAAATACATACCCTGAACTCTACAGTCCTTACTCATACCAGTCTACTGCTGAAGTGGACTGGAGCTTTGAACAGTGTAGTGTTACAGCTTAATGAATGTTAGTTCTTCTGTATAGGAGAAATTCATATGCTTTCATACTCTCTCAGCTTCATTTCCTTCCAAGGCTCATTAATTTTTTAAAGAGCCAGCTTTCTTACCCTTGCCTCCTAGTAGGTGGTGTTGCACTACCATAAATATAAGGGTATTTATAATTTTAGCTGGAAGAAGAGTATGATAAAGCTCAATTGCACGGCCAAAGAGGTTTGGCTAAGTATCCACATCAACTCTAAGGAAAAGCTTCAACAGATTTCATGGTGGTCACTGGGTTGCCTAATTTGGCCATATAACGTTTCTTTTATTGGGCAGAAAGCAGCATGATTGTTATTTCTAGGACCCTAGCAATTTGTCTGGACTCAGATGCTGTGCCTGCCACAACCCAATCATAAGTGAAGAGAGAAATGGTCTTTTTCAGAATTCTAGGTTTATCCCACTGCAACTTAGGGACTCATTCAGCAAAGTGGAGCATGTAATAAATAATGCATTCATTCTGAAGTGTCCAAATTGTTGAATATGGAGAGGTTGAATGTTGTTGCTAAACCAGTCAAAGGAGACAAGTGGAAACAGCTGCAAACAGTCATGAATAGCCCAAAAGTCCAGGTCCACAAGCAAAATCTTAAATATCCCCTAACTACCTTTCTGTTCAGTTCCTCAGCCTCATAGTAATGTTCTCAGTCTTCAGACTCGGTACTGTTGACACTCCCTTCAAGCCAGTAAAAAGTCTTCTCCCTTCCATTCAGTCATTATCTTCTATTTCTTGAGTAGTTCTATGACCTGCTGACTAAATGACACGTTACTTTATCTTTACAGAATGAGATACAGCTCCCATTATATGGTGTATTTCCACCACTTACTTTCTTTGATTTTTCTGTTCATTCTTTACCTTCATAATGAGACAAAAGAAAATTTCAGAGTGAAAATGAGAATGTAGTAATCTGACTGATGAATGGAAGGCCCTTTAAAATCTGCCAAAGTCCTGGAAAAACCTTTTTCTTTCCTTTTCTCTCCTACTGCCATGCAGTTATCTGAGAAATATTTCACAGGCTCTTTGATTCGGTGTACTTTGTCAAAAGCCTGAATTCTACAAATGCAGCTGGTATTACCGATCACAAGGTCCTCATTAAATAGACTAGCATACTAAACTGAGTTTTGCTTAAGCAAAATTAGGGAAGGATTGCAGCATTAGCAAGTTCTTCTGTGCTCCTTTGTGAGAATAAGGCTGCGAGGGCTTCAGTGTGACATGATACATGGTCAACAGTAATCCTTGGGTTGGTTAGGTGACCAACTCAAGTTTTTGTCACTGAAGAGAATCTCAAAAACTTTTCCTCAGTATAGTTAAGCCAAAATATGTATTTACCAGAGGTTACTACTCCTTGAAAGATGCCTACCAACTTGTGTGAAGTCAAAGCAAGTTTGATTAAAATTTGAATCCTCATAGTATGGATCATTGCAGCTCTAGGCAACCTTTATGCTGGTGAAAGGAGGAAAGCAGGAAGGAAAGTTATTTGCTTCCCACTGCATTCATACCTGTGTTACACACACAAGACCAATTCTTGTGCCAACAGAGTAGCCTTGAACCTTTCAAAATATTAGATACAGAACAATTTATTATTGGGTGTTTTGAAAGCGCTGAAAAGCTTCAGTCATGGAAAGATTCATGAACATGAGTTGTAAAACTTATTCCTAACAAAGGCCCTGAAAAACAATTGATCATTTGACAGCTAATCCTAAAAGCACCTCCAGTCCATAATTGCTGACTTGTCACCTTGAAGGGCTCATTTACTGTGATTTATCATTTTGATTTTATACATAGTATTCAAACCCCTGGCACTGCACAGCTGTATGGTGGAGATTTGCTAGCAAGGAGGTCCAGAAGGTCATCTCTCACTGTGGTTAATCAAAGTAAAAGAGAATAAAGAGGAATTGGTTGTAACCCTGATCCATGATCAAGTTCATATCACACAGATACAGGAACCTAAAATTTCTATTGTCAGGGTGAAAGTTACTGAAAGATGCTTGTGTTGGCAAATTTCACTTCATGCTTGTTTATGCTGCTCAATTTTATAGAAAGGATTTAAATGTCAGTTGAGTGAAAGAGATAATTACACTAATTTAGCACATGTAAGATTCTTGGAGATAGTCTTTTGAATAAAAAAATAGCCATGGATTCAATGAAAGGCACAATGTTTCTCACTTTGCTTAGAAGGCTTTGTATTAGGCTGTCCTTGATGATTGTCTCAGAATATCTTATGGTTTACTGGATTGAGACCCCACCAGGGAGCTGTGGAGGAAGAAGGAAGCTCCAGACTGAACAGAAGATCAGAATTTGAATACTTTGATGGGCATGTGACTGCTCACTGTTAACAGAAGGCAGCTAACAGCATTAGTGTTTTTCCTCAGAGAGTGTCAAATTCTACAGCTGTGACATTCAGATACATTGTTCCCTGTTACACCTAAGCAGTATCTTCCCAGACAGGCCGTCTCTTTTTGACAGGATTACAGAGTTAGGAGCTCACAAGTATTTTTCTTCTTTCTGGGCCTCAATCATCCTGTTTATTTTTGAGGAGCATTCCAGGTCCAGAAATGTCCTCCTCCCCAGGCTTGACCTGCTTGCTTGGGCAGCAGAAGAACAGGTTCAATCACCCCAGCATTGAGGAAGGCATGGTGCCCAGGTCTCTTGCTCCCAAGCACTCCGACTGCTGGGTTACTACACAGAGAGTGGGCAGCATCACTTGCAGTGCCTCCTCTGCCTGTATTGTAGAAGGACACACTAAGCTCTGCTTTACTTTTTCAGACTTGAGATAGGCAGCTGCCCTCAAGAAAGGACCCAGTGTTCGGCTGGATACAGGCAGATGTTGAATACCATGGCAAAGACACCTTAGCTATAGAAAGGGCTACAATAACTTGAAGTCAGTGACCTTAGACATTTCTTCCTGCAAATGCTATTTTGAAGCATCTATCCCTTACTCCAGACTGTTAAGGAAACCTATCTCAATGAGTGATCATTCTATTTTCATTCAGAAACCAGGACAAGATTCAGTGAGGTTTTAAAGCTCATTCTCTAATGACACTGAGACTCAGATAATTCCTTAAATACCTGTCTTTATTGAATGTACCCATTAAGCCCAAGGGATGTGGAAACACAAATTCCTCTGGGACTTTTTTTTAAATTCCCTTCCCTTTCCTGTCTGAATGGGATCCATTCTCCTAAAGGGGGACTGGCTTTTTGAAAATCTCATCCATAAAATGCTCATTATTGTGGAAAACTTTGCACAGCCATCGGAGAGAGTTTTCAGTCGTGCAAGCCAAGCCAAACTGACTGTGGCAGGGTTCATTCGGAGCACTACCCCTGAGTATATTTTTCAGTAAGTAGGTAAATTAGCCGCGCACGCATGCACGGCACAACTTCCTTCCGAACATTCAGCTGTCATTAAAACCTCTGCTGCTATTTAAAAACGTCTGAGCTCATATGATGGGCAGCTTTCAAGGATTCATAACTCACTCAAATCAAAACCAGTTTTCACAAAACTGCTCCAAGGCTTCTTGATGGAAATGGTTTCCTTACTGAGTGCCATTGTTTCCAGTTGTTTCATCCTGCTAGGTGTCTAAAAGAGAAAGTCACAAGAATTTGTATTTGTATAAGAACTTTCACTCTCTCATTCAAAAATATAGCACTGAGGATAAGCCTAGCAGGAATAAGAAGGATTAGGCATTTATGTGGATAATGAGAACATCCATGATTACATCAGTGGAGTGAATAGGATGAAAACACTGTGGCGACCAGCCCTCTCCTGGAATCTTTTAACATTTGTTTAAAAAATTTATAGGAGAAAAACTTTTATAATGGTGTAAACAAAGGGAGTGGGTTAATCAGACATGGATTAAATTAAAGTCATCCACCTAAACACATTGATTGTGGAGATTAAAAGCACCATCACCTTTCATCTATCTTGTTTACCTCCCAAGCACCCTCTGGCTTTTGTGTGGCATTTTGGTTTCCATGGCCACTGAAGGTTCCTTCCTATAATCAAAAACGACCTCCTGTTATAAAAGACTCAGAGTCTTTGCTCAGCAGGCCATTTCCCCCTTTTATTATTCTTTTCTCTTGCCTTCAGGGAAAGCTTTGTGTGAGCAGGACAGAGCACTTGGTTGGTTGGCAGTTGACCTCAGTTGCACACAATGAGCTCTGAGTGCTACCTGAAATGTGTGACAAAGAGGGAAGGGTCACTGGCTTAGAGCATTACAAGGGCACGGGCAAGCAACTGTGATGACACTTGCCAAATGTTAGCATTCACCTAATTCAGGAGGGTCCCTGCTGATTGACAGTTCCTCACTCTTCAGCAGCTAAAGACAGAAAATACACAAGTTCATTAATTAATAACCCTGTTAGACTTTGAAGATATAAAGGCTAAAAGAAAAAAAAACAACAAACCCTAACAAAAAAACTCGAAAAAACCAAAATAACAAAAAAAAAAAACAACCAAAAAACCAAAACGCACAACAAAACAAAAAAAAACCAAACAAACAAACCCAAGCCCACAAAGAAAGCAGCTTGGTAGGAGGGAGCCAGCTCAGGATGAAATATGTACAAAGTATACATATACATTTTTAAGAGCACGCCTCACTAGTTTAAAGCCATTTTAACAGCCTACAGGCAAAATTTGTCATGGTATGTTGCTGAGTGCTGTGCTTGCCTAAAATGCTTTTGACAATGTGAGGAAAGCCTTTAAGCATTTGATGAAGGTAAGTTAGTTAGCAGACCTTGGAAGCCAGTTTGCAGGTTCCAAGATAATTCCTTGGGATCCAATTAAACTGTTGAATTTTACATTCATTCCATTTTTCTAATGCTTTTAGTTAAGGGGATTTCTCCCATATGTAACTCGCTCACACACACCCCATACTCCCAAACCAATGATTTTAAATACAGTTCTATGTTACTTTTTAGCTGGTTTCACCCTTTGATTGTTGAAGTGTGAAACTCTTTCAAAAAAAAAAAAAAAAAGAAAAAGAGCTTTGAGCACATTCTTCTTTCCTGGCTACAGCAACAGGGAGATTTAATGTTGTATATCATAGCTGATTGCAGAGGACATATGAGAATAGTGCCTGTGGATAGCTGCTAAAGACAGCAAAATGTTGACAATTTCTTATATTGGCTATTTACTGTACTGCTCAGATGTCAGCTGTAGGATACAACAAAACAGGATGTGAGAGCAGCAAAATTTCTCTTGCGTATAGGTACTCACCTTGAGGGAAATACATCATTATCAGAACTATCAAATTTCAATAAATACTATTCAAAGATTAGCTTAGCCGGTATTCTAGTGTAAGAATTAATATGACTAAATAAAAGAAGTAAATGTGGAAGTTCAAGGCGTTTCAATAGGTACTATTTTTACATTTGAGCACAGCAGATCCTGTAGTGTAACGTTTATACTTCCCAGTACAGGAAAGGAAATATTTTCTGACATTTTCCATGGCATTTGTATCTTTCTTTGACATGAGCATTAGTGCTCTTGTCATAACAAAGAATATATTCAGCAGTCGGACTTAAAAGAAATTGAAATCTGTCTTGCAAAGTGATCTTGAAATCATGCAATATGTCAAAAACTGTGATGCAACATTGTATTGTATGTTTCATACTACTTTTCACTCAGTCTGATTTAATAGGTTTTAGCAGGGTGAATTCTATCAAAAATCATGACAGAATTAAGACATTTATATGCACTAATCCATCAAAGAACATTTGAAACTCAACACTGTAACTTGTCTTTGTGATTGAAACTTTTATAGAGTAAATGTACAATACCACCATGACCAGTGAATGTTTCTGCAGTGAATGCAGCAGTTCATCTGCGAGCAGGCACTTTCACTCCTTACTTGTGATGAGTATAAATTGGTCTTGTAGCTGAAAACGTTTCTCCTGACAGAGGGTATTGAGGACAGAATTTTCTGCCAGGAACTCCACGCTGCTCTTCATGCAGCTTTCATCTTTGGAATGTTATGTTCAGATCTGCTTTAGATCATAAAAGAGCTGTGAATTTCTCCACACTAATAGGAATCAGGTAACGGTATGGCATAAGCAGAACTTGAAGAAGAAAGGATTCCTGTTGTTGAAAAAGATTTCATTACCAAAAAAGAGTTATTTTCTGTTAGATTTTTTTTCAGGATTGAATGACAGTATACAGAAATATGTGACAAGAATAAGTGAATGGATTAAGTTTAAGCATACAGCAATGTGTACTTTCTTTTCCCTAAAGAGCAAAGAAATGACAGAAGGAAGTAAGGCCAAAGAGTCATCTTGTTCTAACATGGTTAGAATAGCCTAGTCTTAATTTTTACATACTAAAACTGTCATGAAGTTCATCAGAGAAATTCAGAATATGTCATTATATAGTGGGCATAAATGAGGCTTGTCAAAAACAGTAAAATTACTTAGGAGTCCACTGTCTTAAACAGTATGCAATGACATTGTCAAAATGATCCCCACACAGTGGGGGTGATGTTAAACAAAGACCCAGCTAAATTTCTCCTGAAAAGCTACCACTGACATCTGTGGACTTGGAATGCCCTTTAAATAATAATCAGTTACCTATCACCAATGAACATTAGCTGAGTTGTTCTTCTTGCACCTTGTTTCCGGATTCCCCTGTAGTTACATTTTCAAATATCAGGCAGATATTTTTCATGCAAAATAAGTGTTCTTGTGAATCCTTTGTTCTAAATTATCTTCCCATAGACAGTCACTCTGCTTCCGATGCCTTCAAAACCAGCTAAGCTAAAACACCTGAATGCAAATTCAGCTTTAAAAGAATAATGTTACACACATCTGGAGGAAAGGTCATTTAGCAGATTGATTTGGTCACTGAACGTTTTCCCTGCTGCCATCTTAGACTCATACCTCTAATAGATTGCACTCCCTGCTCCATGACCCCCGGCAATACTGTTCTTCATTCCAATGGCAACAGTTCTCAGTTGGCTTCTCAGGCCATGTATTGTAGGCATTGTGAGCAAAGCCCCTGGCAAGGGGCAGTATTCTTCTTCTAGCTCATCTTTATCATTTTCAAGTTATCTCTTTAAAGGAAATAAACTGCAGGTGCCTATGCTTCCCCCTCCCCTCTTTCCCTTCACTTCTCAGAAATGTCAATAAATGGGATTGAAATTCTCTCACTGCACATCAGACTCTCAAAGCAAGGGCAAAGTGCACACGTGAAAGGCCAAGTGTGCATGCACACACTCACATCCTTGTGCATAGGAATAGCCCTGCACTTGTGGAATGTACCTCTTTGCATTTGTGCATATAATAGATGCTGGGAGGGGCTATGAAGTCTACTCTCTGCTCCACTGAAAGCAGGATTTAGCAAACAGCACAGGGGGATTGCCATCTTGATCCAGGCTTTCAGATCCTATAAATTAAACATATCAAACAATAAATAACACCAAGCAGATAAGAATATAACTTTAACTGAATTCAAAACAACAAGGCAAACATTTTGACTTAGCTTTCTACAGAAATTTCAATTAAAAAAAACCCAACACATTAAAATAATCATTTATTCCAAATAATGAGGAAAGAGAAGAAACATAAAAATATACTGATGTTTCATTTTTCTAATGAGATACTCTTTCTCTTCTGATGGGTAGACAAGCATATAAAGTCTTAGAGAAAAAAATTAGTCCAGAATCAGAGATACATCTTTCAAATTCAATCAACAGTTCCCCATATCAAGATTTCCATCAACTTTTAATTTAAAGGTTTACCTCAGGAAGAATTAGCTTATTTCACTAAGTAGTGTAATTCTATTAAAATCAATGGGACCATATGTACTAGTAAAATAGAGTCTGATTAACAATTTCATTCTAACTTTGGCCTACTCTAGTTTAAGAATATTATAAGAAATATCTTTTAAACAAATACTTCCTTTCTGAATCATGATAATGTAGTTTTCACAAAGAAATTTTATGAGCAGATTTTGAGCTAGGGAACAGAAGATTAAAATATTTTTACAGAACCAAGACTGGCAAAAATGTAATTTACTTATATGCTTGACAAACTTCCTGGCTTATTGACAGGGCAGCCATTTGACAATGTCCAAGCCATGCAGCTGAGGTTCTTGGAATGGTTTGAAAAATAAACGAAGAGGAACCTCGTGGAGGAGACTGACATCAGGCTACTACCAAAGAAATATACCTTCCAGAAAAGTCCAGGGTAACACCAAAGCTTTTTCCTGGGTTTCAGAAAACACCATACTGAGCTGTCCCTCAAGCAGGAAGCTGTTGAGCTGCACTGTGAATACAAGAGATTATGGTACAGAAGCTGGCACTATGGGCTTGGATAAGTTTGCAGGACTGAAAGAGGTGATCTAAATCCATCCTTGATTGTATACACAGAGGTATTTGTCATAGAGCCACAAGGTTCTAGAGCTGCCATTCAGGTCATGCGGAAACCTTGCTTAACACTCCCAGTATCTAAGAAGTGCAAATTCAGGTAAGGAACTATCAGGTATTACACCTTCCTTTCCTCAGGAAGGGGATCAATATATAACCATCTCTCAAGTAGGTGTCACCTTCATCTCATTTCTCACCAGCAGATGGGAAATTAAAGCCTGATCTCTCACTGCGTGGGTAATTTTTTTCCCTTTGGAGTTTTCCTTTCAAGTCTGACATTTTTCAAAGGTATTGATAGGCAGAAGATTTATCTTTAAAGTATTCATTGTCTCTGTAGCAGTGGGATTTGTATATTGCATCACTCAGCATTCCCTTTGAGATGGCATGCAAAGCACTGGAAGTGGAAACACCTTCATTTTCTTCTAGCCAAAAAGTGCAACAGAAAGATTACTGAAGAGGCTGATTATTACTCAAATAAGAGGTTTATGTTTTCCATCGTATTTGTCCAGCTTAAAAGACATAATTTACTCTTTTCCAGAGCATGGTCCTCTCTTGCAAGCTGAAATTCCTGTCTGCCAGAGAAGGCTTCTAGCCACGATGAGGACAAAGTCTTCTTCCCCATTGTTTTCTTACAGCAGTCTCATTCTTATGCCGACTCCTGAAGAACCAGTCCACAGAGGAAGCACCAGGGAGATAAGTGGCCTTTTTATGCATCTGAAAGGCTTATTGAGGTTTCAAATCATCCAACTCAGGGCTCTTAGAGTTGATCTTACAAGGTGTGAAACATTGAGAGCTATCTGTTTTGTGGAGAAAAATGACATAGGCTCTGGGGAGCTAACCAGGATTCCTTTGTCACTAAACAGGTTTTATGCTGGAATTAAGTATTTCTTAAGGCTGAATTTGTGAACAAGGAATGCAATTTAGTTTTTCCAAGTATGTTCTACACATGCATAAACTTGAATATCATGTGCAAATTTGATTCTGCATAGAGGGGTACTGTTGGAGTCCAGGGCACAGAGAATACTTCTCTGCCTGTCCCAAGAAGCCCTGACTCTCAAAGGAACACTGCTTTTAACCTTTGTCCCTGGAGAAAGTTACCAAGGCTTTGGGATGAGTTGGAATCCACAAGTGTGTGAACTAGATAGTAGTGTGAAGTGATGCAGTTTATCACAGGGTGAGAAATTTAGGGTTTTAAAGTTTAATATGAGAGTGGATAGGAGGCAAGATGAAGGATTTTGGGCATTGTCTCACCTCCTTCTTGTTCTTCTTCTGCTCCATTTTTTGTAGTATTGGTGGCATAAAATTATTAGTTAGAGAAAGCAGTAGCATAGGTGTTACGTGAATAGATTAATAAGAGTTATTGGTAGAAAAGTAGAAACAAAGTACGTTTTAGAAGGTAATTGGACTAATCTTTAAAAGACCTTGAATCTGGGTGCCAGGTCTCCATTTTGTGCCTTGTTTCTTGCATGCTAAATATGCTGTGTAGATGGAGTACTGAATTTCTGATAAGAGAAAAATAAACAGCAGACTGAAGACAGAGAAATCAAGAGTCCTGTTCATTTTTCATCCCTGGCACAGAACTCACAGGGGAACCGCCTCCAAAGAGCCCAGGAGGAGGGTTCCCACTGTTATTGGTTCCACCAAAAACCCGACAGGGTACCAACAACTTTCTTGAGACTGGCTTCCTAGACAGGAAATAAACCTGTGATTGACAACTCGGCCCATTCATTGCCTACTCCTGCCTATATACGACACAATTCAAGCAAAAGCTAACCTACCATCCAAACAGAGAATATTCAATGTCACACAATTACTAGTATGAATCTACTGGTTCCTTTTGGGATGTCCAATATGGTGATAAACCTATCATCTTCACCAGTGAGTCAGCAACCTGCCCTTGTAAAAAATACAAAAAAAGAAAAAAAGAGAAAGCAAACAGTGTACTGGGCTGCTTTAGAACATTGCCAGCAGTTCAAGGGAGGTGATCCTTCCCCTCTATTTTGCACTGGAGAGACACCTATGAAGTGTCTCAAAACAGCCTCAAACTTTCTTCCATTCTATGTGATTCCGTTTTCTACTTGCCTGGGTACAACGGGCTTCTTCTCAACATCTTCTCCAGTACCTATGGACAAAAGGCATTTGTTAGTCTCCCTAATCTCCTAAGGTTTGAGTTCTTTTTCTGGTATACTTTTTTCTCACTACAAATGAAATTTGAAAATGGGCAAAGGAAGTATATCCTACCAGGCAATCACACCCATTCCCATTTGTAATTTACCATATGACATGCTTAGTTTCATGAAGCTCAGTTTGTCTAGAGGGCATGGGCTCTATCTGTGCTTCATTTGCTCCCCAAACTAGCTAGCCAATTGCACATGTGAGAAAGCAAACAGTTGCAAAAAGTTATCTGGGCAGGGAGCAAGTCATCCTGAAAGAGACTATAGCTTCTCTTTGAGGCAATTGTTTTCCCTTCTCTCCAGTATTCTAGGTGCTGTTTTGAAGGATTGGTACCAGGGGCTGAATTCCCATCATACAGAACTGTCCTCTGCATGGGATTTATTTGTGGTATTTTTAAAACAGGCAGGAAGATGGAAATCAGCATCACAGCACATGGTTGAAAGATCTGGTTCCCTTCCAAACTCATAGGATGATTCTTTATTTACTACAAAATCTTGCTGTTCCCACACTCTTCATGCCTTTGACTCCCTGATATTTTTTTTGGAGGAGATGCAGGTAATTTGATATTAATTTTGTATAAATTCTTTGTATAAAGAATATGAAAAATATTAAATACATTAAATTCAAATATGGTAAGGAATTCAAATTCTTGTGCTATATTTTTAAATTAAATTTTCAATAAAATTCCTTGTACTAAAATTAGCATGATATCTTACAGACAAGAATCTCTGATGACTGTATAAACTAATTAAGTCCCTTCTAAGTGTTTAAATATTGCTATAGCAATTTTTCTGGAAGATAATCTGTCTTGATTATGCCAAAGCCAAATAAAACCCAAACCCCTGAGATACGGTCATTTCTAAATATAATTTATAATTAGTACTTTACAGGTGAATTTGAAATGTCACACTTGCAACACATTTTAAAGCAGAATTTCACATTTTCAGGAGTTCCGGAAAAAAACCTGTCAGTATCAGGGACTGGTGATTCAGATTTCATTGGGATCATCCAGATAACTGATTTTATTAGCCACATGCTTTCTTGTTTGTGTTAGGTAGATTATGCAACAGAGCTTTTTATTCTGTGGACAGCACCTTTGATTATTCTGCTATAAATCTGAAATTAAAAAATATAATCCATCCTAATGAAATGTCTCTTTGTTCAGTTTCACTGTACTGTATGGTAAAGGATGTCCATATTCCTTAAATAAAGGACATTTTATTCTTAATCAACTGCATTTAAAGGAAAACAGCAGTAATCCAAGCAGTAATCCAGTAATTTGAATCCAAAGGAAACTTCTGGCTCTAGATCTTCATTGCAGAGGCACCTGTCTCCAGGGTGTAGTAATTTTTGGTTTTTCTGTTTTTTTGTTTTTTTTTTTTTTTCCCCCCTGGGTTACAGTCACAATCTCACATCTTTCTCACGGCTTTTACTTTTGTGTTGTTTAGCTGTACCTCTGTCCAGTGTGCTATGTTCTGCAAATCCTAGTCTTCGGCATTATTGCTTCCTCTTCATGGACCACAAAACTTAGGTTCCTAACTTAGGGTTGTTTGCACCCCTCTCATTTAACTAATAACACTATTGCCCTGAGTGACACCACTTTTGAGCTCCTCCTGACTCCACATTCCTAAACCCTGTTGATATAATGATTCAAGCCACTTTTGGAAATGCCAGCTGGTCTCCAGAAACACTTAGGTGCTCTTGAATACGCCATCTTTAGATCATGGATTCTATGGAAGTGAAATCAAATGTTCTGAAAAGCAAAAAAAAAAGGCCAGAAACATCTAACATTTTGGAAATAAAAAGAAAAAAAATTCAAGGTGCTAATTCTAAAAAGTTGTTTATAATCAGAATAATAACAAACTTATGTATTGTTTTTGTTGCAATAGAAAATAAAATATCGTGTACTACATTTGCAATTTAAGTATCTGTTAAAAAAAGAACCTCTCAGGAATCTACAGGAAAATCAATCACCTGATAATGGTGAAGACATTCCTGTGTGTCAGCATGAAAGTATGGTATGTTTCCAGATGCATTTTCCTTGGGTAAAAGAGAAAAATACAACCATTTCACAGCACTTTGCCTTGCTGGACCAAATTTATCTCTGTTGTAGCCTGGTGATGTCAACAGAGTTACAGTGTGGATGAATACAGGTCATTGTTTGCGAAGTTGGCAGTGAGTGCATATGTGGGAGGAGAAAAATGAGATCTTCTAACCCATATTTGCAGAAAAAACATGAGTATGAGTTTAGACACATACTCCTATTAAAACTGCACCATAATTTTGCCCGTGGAAGTTTCAGAACAAATGGGCTCCAAACGAAACAGAATGAGGGCATTTCTCCAAGCTATTTCCTGCGCTGCTGTCAGTGCTACTGCATGACAATGTGACCACGTGATGTTGGGCCTGGGACATAGAACATGGCAACAAGGCTTTTCTCAGTGGTTTACAGACCATGAATTCCAGCTAAGCTAGGTGTCAGTTTTCTGCCCAGAACTTACCTGGCACTAACTGAAGTTAAGCAAAAAAAAAAAAAAAAAAAAANCAAAAATAATGAAAATTAAGAAAAAAAAAAAAAAAAAAAAAATTCCACGTGGATCTCTTGGCTATGTTTCGTGCTTGGTACCCTGGGTAGAAGCTTAAGTGCCACACTAGTTATCAGCTTTTCTTCACTATGAAGATTCTTCTAAGTCTTAAATACTATTATCTGAAAAAGGATCCAAGTGCAATGCAGAAAGCTACAGCATAAGTAGTGTCTTCATATTCCAACGCTGTTTAACTTAGGCTCTTGCTGTGCACCCCAGTGGGTCAAGCTTTCATGGGCTGGCCCCAGGTGTGCTAAAGAGCTGTGTCTCCTATGGTAGATGCCACTTCTGGGATACAGAGATGTTCCTTATGCCCTGCTTGACTTGTAGACACACTGGGGATATGCAGTGTTTTTTGCTTTGGGTCTTCACTGCCAAGCCAGAAACCAATGTAATATACTTAACCTCACAGCAGCAACTTTGGGAAGCAGCAGAGACTTCTGGATGGATACCTGCAATGCAAGGCAGACTACAGCATAACAGGTGAATGACTGACACACAGTCAGACCAAAACTGGGTCCTTCAGGACAACTGAAAGGCTGCTGTGTTATCTCCTCCAGCCAAGCTTTGTTCCCCACTTTGCCAACTACTGCAGTGCTTTGCAAAATGCCTCACCGTGAGCAGCAAACCAGAGCAGAGAGTCCTGGAAAAAGCAAGAACATCTACAGCTTAGAAGTGAGACCATTGTCTGAACCCATCTCTGTACACAGGACTGAAAAGAACCACTGGGCCTGGCATTTTGGAAGCAATGTAGCTTTCTCTGTCAATCACTCCTTGAAAATCGAGTCACTTGTATAAAACTGCTGTGAGTTTTGGACCATATCTAATGCTTCATAATAGCCTTTGCATCAAAAATAAGTATATTGTCCTTACTGCTAGAAAGGGTAATGAAAATTTAAAATATGCAGATTGGAGGTGGACCTTGATGTGCTTTGGAGTATGCTGATACATGCCAGGACAGTTTAAAACTACTCCTCCATTTCTGAATTTATATAAAGAACAAACAAAACAAGCTCCAGAAATCCAAACATATCTGGTTTATGTATGCTGCTCGAATTTCTGCCAAGGCAATTTGGATTTCAGGTAATATGAAATTCCTGTCCACAGCCCAGTAGTAGGAAGTGTAAAGGAAAACATGTCTAGCAGGCACACTTACTTTTCATAGCACATACATGCCTTACCTGTACTCTTACCACCTCCTTCAGTCCCAGGGAAGCATCCCCTGCTTCCTGCTGCCCCACTTTAGGAAACAGTAAATAGTAAATTTGTTTATGGCCTCCATTTTATTAATAGTGGCAATCAGAGGAACTTTTATGGATATGCTTTGTTTGCTTCAGCTCTTGCTTTGTCTTCCAAGTTGGAAACCCCCACAGGACACTCATAAATGGACAAATTTATAATCTAGCCTGTGTGAAGTGCCCACAGCAGCATCAACATCGAAGTTGTCTTTGTGCTTATGCACCAGCTGTGATGCCAGAGGGCACAGGGTCAGAGCAGAGGGCTTCCTCTGGCTTTCTACAAACTGGGATCAGCCAGCCTTCATTTGTCTGTGGTTAAGGACTTGTTTTGGTTTCTCAGATCATGACTCCACAGAGCTGTTTGGATATTTTTAATCAAAAGACAAAGCACTTCCTCTTCCAAACTTGGTGCCTGCAAGGAGCATAACAAACTAATCATTCAGAATAATTAATTCTGTCAGAAAAATCTCTACAATTCTTTCTAATGCTGAGTGTTTTGTAATCCTAATGAAAGGAAAAACCTGTCACTGTGATAATTTTCGATTGACCCATTTTCTTCAGTTGTTGGGGAGAGGGGAATGTTGTTTGTTTTTATCTCTAAGGACATAAGCATGAAAATGATATCCGTAAATCTTACATTTCAGCCTTGCATTTCCAACTCAGCCTTCAAAGGAAACATTAGCTAGTCCAAAGAGCCAAGTAAGATTGTCAGATTGATAATTTGTATATGCATTGCAGAGTGTTTTTCAGTTACCTGTGAATTTAGTTTCAAAATATTCCCAGGATAGTGAAATATTCGTTTTCTCCATTTCTAAATGGGAATCTGAGTTGGAGAAAATATAAGCAGCTTGCCAAGGCCATGGAAGTAGTCCTTGTAAAGCCAAGGACTGGAACACAAATTGTGAGTGCTTTAGCCTAGCACACCCTCCCTGTGGGTTTTAATGTAATACAAGAAGCTTAGGATTGAAAAACCATTTCTAAAGCCAGGTTTTATGAGAAAGTGTGGAAAACAAAACATTAGTTTCCTATGTTTGCCTAATATTGTAAACACCTAACCGCCAACTTCAGTGAGGAAGCTGCCAAACAAACACAAACAAAACAAAAAAAAAAGCACTTAAAAGGGAAAATGCCTGAAGTTTTGGAGTTCTTTTTCATATTGTCATACTTTGAGGTCATCTATTTCTTCTGTATTTGACAGCTGAATGTTAAATGTGGCAGACCGTTGCATTTGTCATTACCAAAGACAGAACAGTAGAGGAAATTTTTTCCTTTTATTTCTAGGTCACTAATTTGAATCGATTCCTGATCAATGGTGACTGAAAGGCATTCATATCCGGCAGCTGTTCAGTGGTCTGTATTAAATGAGGGGACATCTTAGTAATTTCCCAGCAGTAGCCCCTCTCTCTCAGCACCAGAACAAGCTGGCAGTTTTCACAGAGATGCTATGGCCTGATTGCACATGGCGCTTGTAAATATCCAAAAAGTGATTAATCTATTTTTGCTCTGTTTTGTGAGGCGTGTATTTGTTTTTTTTCAAGTAAACCACATTTTTTTATGGTAAGCTTTTTAAATATTAAATGGGATCATCTTGCTTCTTTTGTATAAATGCATTCCGCCTTCAACACCGTGACTGCTGTTGTGATGCTACTGGCAGTGGTCAGAGGTTGATGCTTTACATGCACAATGAAGAGTGCCAAAACAAGCGTAGGTAGTTTCTGTGAGTGGGATTCATAACCTTTAACTTCCCCTATCTACATGGCATCTGTTTGGCCTAAATGAATCATCTAGACTGCCACTGTACTCCAAATCTCTCCTTTAAAAAATAGATCCACAGAGGCTTTGTCCATACCGAGGTGTTAGTTTCTTTCAGAATTCCACCTTAAATCTTAAACATTTTTTACACTCTCTTCTGTAATAGCTGCAGAAACCCTCTATTACTGTACAGAATAAATCAGCTTTGTTTTTAAGGATCCATACATATTGTCCAGCAGACATTATGGTTGAGAAAGACAAGTTTAATTGTTATATTCATACTTTCCAGGTACCAATTCCTGGTGAGTTGTTGAAGATAATGAAATGCAGTGGGGCTTATTGCTGGTTTTTTTCCCCAAAACTTCTCTGACCACTCTGACACGACCTCTCAAAAGATTGACATAACATATACAATGCACAATACTTTTTCTCCCAAAATATCTCTGCTTTAAACAATGCCTTCCACAAATTACTTTCTGTCTCTGGCAGTGTGTAGTAGAATAGTCATTCACCCACCTACAAAAAAAATTCTAGCCTTTATTACCATCCTTTTTTCCCTTTCTCCAAACATGTTAATACCTGCTGAACAGAAACAACACTAAAAGTCGTAATAACTGTCTGCCGACGCTAGTTCCCCAGTATAATGAGTTGTTGAGTTTTTCTTTTAGCATTTTGATAACAATACATGTAGCCAAATTGTCTGGTAGCATTAAAACTTGTCAGAGGAAGTGTATAACTTGGCTGTAAAAATTCACTGAAACTTGGCATAAAGTATTTTAGACCAGAACCAAGTTTTCTTCACAAAATATTAAATTCTTCTTTCAGATTCTTTCCGTGATCTAAAAAGCAACTTTAAATGTTTTCAAAGAAACAAGTTGCAAGCCAGTAAACTACGACGTGTCTAACTATGCTTGTGAGAAGAAAAAAGAGGGAATGAAAATAGAAATTTACAGTGCCTTCAAGATTTCATGTACAAACAAGTTTATGTTTAAGTAGCATTTTAAGGAATTTCATAGGCATTTAGTTCACAGCCTCAAAGTTCATTCAAGATATTGCACATGAAATATACTTCTTTATATATTCTGGGTTTTCTATTTTTCTTGAAGCCATGTTTTTTACAGTCTTGGGGGGTGTAAGGGGAGATGTATGGTGATTATTAGTCTCTGTAGGTAAACAAAAAAACTAAAATAGAGAGAAATATTTTTTGTTATCCATTTTACTCATATAAACATGGGTTCTCTATGCTTAGAGTCAATGGAGTTACTCTTTATTTAGTTTTATTTGACCAAGAAGGTTATTACAAACAATTGTTATTTGTATTACAGAAGCAAACTAGAACACTTAGTCAGGAGTGAGGATCACATTGCTTTAGGCATTGTACAATGAGAACAAAAAAAGGAAGATTTCAGGAGTCTGAGTGCTTACACTAGGTGGAATCAGACAGCCTGATGGGAGAGCTGAAGGAAATTGCAATAGTACTTTTTGAGGTCAGGAAACAAAGCAGGTTTGCATGAGTTTGTGGGAATTTCCTCCCAGTCCTAGGTGGAGAGAAAGATGAAAAATTGAAAATGCATAGCTGAAAATTGGAAAGGAGATGATGGAAATTGATAACACAATCCTAATGGAGGTAGCAGTCAGCCTTTTAGTACTGATTACAATGTCATTTAGGTGGGAATAGGGAAAGGCAGTGCATTTGTTATAGTAGAGAAGGAGAAGAAAGTGCAAAGAGACAAAATTATGACAGACTCAGGGCAACAGATGGGGATAACGATCTTGACAGCAGCAGTCCAAATAGAAATGATGAAAGCATGGTTGCAGTTGTCAGGAAGAAATGCAGAGGAGACTGCAGTAAGCAGGATACGTGGCTGCAACACCAAAACTGGTCTGGATGTGAGTTTTAGGTATATGGATGAGAAAAAAGGCCTGTGCTTGTGACACAATGCAAAAAAGAATTAGCAAGACATAAATATATTCTGGAAATGAGGACCCCTGGAGACACTCCCTACAGAGGATGTCACTCTCTAGAGCTAAGTGTCAGGCCAGGAGCTTTGGCTGTTCACTGGGACCAAAAAGAGGCTGTGTAGCACACTGGAGATGTAGGTGTAATTGCTGTAGCCCTGCAGGTTGTGGACTGACTGATGAAAAGGAGAGGGAGTGAGAAGGAGACAGTGCAAAGGAAGGGGGAAGAGTAACAGAGGGGTGAGAGCCCCAGCTGGAAGGCAGCTTTTGATACCCTGTACATACCAAGCAACATTTCAGCCTCATGCCCCTCAAGTAGTATTTATGCACAGACTGGGTGCAGTACCCCTTATCTCATCCACAGCAGTTACATATGCACACAGGTGGCAAGATCTGCTCCTCTGTGCTCTGAAAGACAGATCGTGAAATCTTTAATTCACTTTAAGGCTTTTTTTTTTTTAATTTAAATGTTTTTGGGAGTATCTATATATCCTGAGTATTATTTCCTGGCATAGCTTTGGACTTCGTTCAATTTCTTGTGCTCTAGCTCCACTGATTTATACCTCACTGTTGAAACAGCTCAGAATTAGCATATTAACCCTTAAAATTCTTTGAATCTGATTCAGAATATGTCACTCCGTTAAAAATCCAGCATTTTAAAGCATCTGATTTTAACCAGCTCTATCTTTATTGACGGACTATATTATGTCAAGAAATGAAAAAACCCAATGCATTTTAAGCATGCTAAGCATGATGAAATTTCAGGTTACATTTAGCTAAGTTCATTTGGAATCTCCAATTCTAGACAGAATCCTACCAGTCCTACTGTTTTTCTCTCTGCTTATCCAGAGATGTTTCCTTTCCTCAAGTGGATTTTAAATATCTAGGTTTTGCATTTGCATATAAATGCAGGTGGATTATGCATATAGAGCTCTGAGTTTGGCACTCAAACGTGTCAAAACAAAATATTTTTAAGCCAGATGCTCATATATGTGCACATTTTTTCTGACTCACACAGGAGAAATATTCTTTTAACATGCCTGGCTGATATCCTTCATCTACACTGATATATACACTCGTGTTGTTAATATATACTTGTTCCTAAAGAACAAAAAATCTTCCTCTGCTTCATATCTATCAAAGGGCTTTTATTGATTAAAGTAATATTTATTCTAATGTTTTAGGGATTTGCAAGTTTTCACTGCTTTTTATCGTTATTCCGTTAGTAAAATCCCTCCTCCTTTTATTTTTTTTTTCGTTTGCATGTGATAAATCAAGTTACTTTTTCACTGTGGACTCCATTATGGGATCACAGTGGCTATACAAACCACACGGAGTTAAGCAAACAAAGGAATTTTTTCATTTTCTCTTTCATTCAATAAAGTTCCATTTTCTGTCACCCTGCAACCTTTTGACCTGTGTCCTAATGGCACTGATCACTCAAGGGCAAAAGTTCAGCTGTGGGTTAAGTCTGTGTGTGTTTGCACCGGGCAGGGAGACAGTGGGTTCTTGCTTCTTGTTGTCGCCCCCCAGCCCCATCATCACTCCCCAAACACCAGCCCCACCCCTGCTGAGCCCTCCCTGCTCCAGACCTCCTTTTGTGAAGAAGGTAAGGAGGGCTGGGAGAGAGCTTTCCCCCAGCCTTTTGTTTTTCTTGCAGCTGTCAACAAAAAACACTGTCTTATTTTCTTGCTCTGGGGGTGAGAAGGCAGGAGTGAACTATACAGCAGGGACACTGCAGTCAGTGCTAACTGCTGACAGCAACTCTTGTCCATCACTGTTTCATTCTTCTTTGCCTCTAGAAGTTGCCTCTGTTTCTGAGAGAATATGGACCCCTTCCTTGTTCTCAGCATTGCTGGCACAAATTGTCTCAGGATATTGTCTCCTGTTGTGAATGGGGAGTTCCCTATTATGAACTTTGCAGTGTGATTTTTCAAGGCACTCTGAAACAAATGGTACCTCAGGTGCACCCACCTCTCCCAATAACCTCCAGTGGGATTTTCCAGGTGGCCTGGTGACCTACTGACATACTTCTACAGATCACTAGAACCATGTATGACCTGGAGACTCACGCTGCTAGACAGTGTGGTAGTATTCCCGCCCAAATCACGGACTCTGGTATGACATGTTGCCCTCTCTTTCATAAGAATCTGGCACTGCCCAGTTTAACAGTTCCTCCAAGGCAGTTCCTCTCAGCCTCCTCTTGGTTGCCAGACCCTGAGCTCTTTAGGCAGCCCCTGCTTTATCACCAGACACCAGGTCACCAGCCAGCCAGTGAAGTCACATAAACCCAATAAACCTTTTTGAGCAGGTGATTTACCTGAGAGATGCAGTGTAGAAGAAGCTTGCACCACTTTTGGAGGAGTATCCTCCCTCCCTGGCAAAGGGGACTGGTGAGCAGGGTGTCACTGAGTCCTTTTCTGGCTCTGTAGACAAGCAGGAGCCGGGCAAACTGTGTGCTGAGTGGCTAAGACAGTTGATCCTCTGCAACGGGGACAGATAAAGTCTTGGGTATACTTTGCATTGACTAAAACCTTATCCTTTCCTTAAGGAAATCTTTGGCTTAAAGGTCGGTGGATTTGAAATGATACAATCTCAGAATGGCTCAGAATGAGGGCTGGTAGCAGCGCAGATGATGCAGTTTCCCCCCATCCCTCCTGTGAGTGACCACGCTTCACCACTTCCAGAGCATCCCACAGAGTGGCAGAGAGGGCACAGGTTGTGGAGGAGCTTTTTTGGAAGTTGGGCAGTTGAACAGCTCATGCCCAAAAGATAGTCCATTTGGCCCTGTAAATAGTGGAGCTTGGATGTCTCTGTTTCTGCTGTGGGACTGTGCCTAACCGGAGTGGGCCCCAGAGAACATGGTGGTTCCTACCAAAACACTTCTGAGCTGCAATTTCTGTATGCTGCAAACCAGACTTGGAGGGAAAATGTTTCCTTTTTAAGCATCCCAGCAAGAATGACTAAGGGCCCTGCCCAGAGGAAACTGAGGTTTGACTCAGACAGTCCGGTTATACAGTCTGAGTTTTAAGCATAGGTGCACCAGTTCCAGCACAATCCTTCATGTGCTGAAGCTAAGCTCAGACATAAATGCTTGGTGTATAGGACAAACCAAGCAGGGTTCTTTCTTAGTGCCCAGAGAAATGTTACATAAGCATTAAAACTTAGGTGGGATTCAGATTGCTCTGTTTTACTCTGGTTTAAAGGGATTTATAAAGGCCTGTATGCAAAATTATTAGAATACACTGAAAAGTTCAGACAGTTATCTGGGTACAAAATTAATAGGAACAACTTGAGCTGCCAGGAATAACTGAAGAAACATACAAAGCTTTACTTAGTCAGTGGATTTTCAGTGGTGCCCAATAATATTAAAATATCCAGGTATTCTAATCCCCATGGATTTAGAACAAACAGTTAAAATCAACTTAAATTTGATTATCAGACAATTCATTAATGACCTGGTAAATGGCCAACTGGCTTCACTGATGAGGAAAATTGGCATAATGAATAATTATGTACTAATTAGATTTGCATATAAACATAGAAGCCTCATTTCCCAAAATCCACCATACTGTTTAGAGACTGGCACCGATCCCAAGATTGCCTGGCTTTGGGATCCAGGGGCTAGTGACATCCAGAACAAGATAACCATGCCCACCCTATATAACAGTTTGTCCAGAGTGGTCCTCAGTGCCATGAGTCCCTGAGATGTTCTTATTACTCATTTCATGTTTTGTTCCAGTTAAAAGTGCCCAAAATAGTAAAGGGAATGTGTCACAGATGCCAGGGAGGACTGAAGTTATTTATTACCTTCCTTAGTGAGTGCTGTGAAGGTCTGTATGGGTGTTTGAAGCTTGGGATGGTGTCAGAGGATTGTTTAGGATAGACTGAGGTCAGATTGATAGAGTCATGTTATCTGAAATGAACCCTATTTAGCAACTCCTGAGCTTTGTCACAGTGGCAGCTAACTGGGGCAGTCCAAAACAGAGTGAGGCAATGAAACAGTAGTGAAGCAATAAGGAAAATCAGGGATCCAGGGCTTGAGGAGAGGACTGTGGCCTTTCTATTGTTTATTGTGGTAGTCATACAATCAGAGAATGCCTCAGTAATGAGGGGAGACATCCAGTCACCCAAATATTGAGAAGATGCTGTTTAAGCTTCTGCAAATATGCCTCTCAGGGACCAGGTGACTAAAAAAGTCATTAACTGGACCCCAACAGCAGCACACAACTCAGTTTGAGTATGCTTCTCTGGTTTTGCTGCAGCTACAGCCCTGAATCTTGTCCAGACTCTGACATTAAAAGCTCACTTGCACATATGTCCACCCAAACTGCAGACCCCATTTGAATTGCAACATAAACCTACCCTGGAACTGACCTGGAAGACCAGACACTGACTTGAGGTCTAAGCAGACCCGGTTTTCATCACTAAAGAAAATGCATCTTTAAATGATGGGAAGATTTCACTAATCAGCTATTAGCTCTCAACTAATGTGTTTTTTTGGAGAGCTGTCTGACTGTACCATTGTCTCTTCCCTTTTCATTGTTAATCTGCCAGACCAAGCTGAAGGGAGATGTCTCCAAAGCAGGTTGATTTATGCCAGGGAGGCTTTCTGGACCGCTGAAACCAGGGAAGCAATTTGGCACTCAATTTATAATATTTACGAAGAAAAATATAAAGCAGTGGGGAGGAAGGGGAGTAGGATATATCTGAAGAAAGCTAAGAATTGCTAATGATGGCTTGGCAGGACTGTTAATAGCTTTTCTTATTCTGATATTCCATGTTGATAGCCCAGTGACTTGTTAATTGATTTTTTTAAAAGAAATTTGCACAGGTTTTTTTCATGATTTGCCATGATTTTGGCTATTTTCATTACACCATCACCATCAGGTTCTGAGTACTTGCTGTCAGTGACACACATGTGGTTAACACATGAGTATCTATGAATAGGTCTCTCTAACAGTACCCACGGGATTATTCTTAAAACTGTCTGTCTAAAGCTGTCTCATTTTTACTAGGAAAGGAGGGGTAGTTTGAAGAAGGTCACCTGTAAATTGAATATACTGAAGAATGTGATCCAGACTGATTGTAGTCAAGCATGTTTCCTTCAAACCAGAGTTTAGGGTGACCCTGTGGTGGGAAGCTACAATGTACACTAAATGATGCTCCTATGACTGTGAAAAGAAAGGATTCTCCAGCTGTCATCCTCGAAAACAAACCTTTCAAAAGTGTATTTTTTATACCCCTTTCCTGTCTCTTCTGCATCACAAGGGATGTGTCAAAACTGAAGGCAGATGCAGGCCTACATCCCGTTTTCCCTGGACTCTAGTTTGATGGATATACTGGAAGATTTAAAGGTTCATTCCCCACCTCTGCAAATGTTTTTTTCCCCCAAAATGTGAGGATAGAACACAGCCACTTCTGACCCTAATGTACATCCTAGGGGTACTGGGGTAAATGCATATGGGGCACACTGCACACCTTGCTTAGCCTTCAGTGGGGGGCACCACCCAGGTGACCCAGAGAGACAGGACACCACTCTAAAGGACTGACTCAGGCATGGAAAGACCCCAAAAATGGGAGACAGGAACAAGGACTGTGCCACATTCTGCAACTGCGAATTTCAGACAACAGCCATCTTTGGAAACAACAGTCCAGAGGGCTCATTGCCCACAGCCACATTTTGTTACTATTTTCCAGACCCCTGCAAGACATTACAAGGGCAGTTTGGGCCGATGCAGCTGTTCATTTAGGCATTATGAGAACGGAAGACCAAGAGTCAAAGCCAATCAGTTTCAAAGTGTAGGAGTGGATTGGAAAGAGTTATGGCATCTTTAGGCGAGGTAAGATTCACTGTAAACCAAAAAGATTTTAGAGAAGACTTCCTCCAGTAGTCCCTAGTCCCTTTATTTCTTCTCTGTTCTGATTGCTATAATCCATCCACCCCTTAACACTAACACCTAAATATAGTGTATCTTGAAGAGTGGCGCAGGGGCAAACATAGAGCAATGAGTACCACATACATCAGAATTTCTCATTCAATTCAAACAATATTGAATTTCTGGAAAGGTCAGGTCGTGACTCACCTAATGTTGCAGTTGATGCTTCAGGCTTTTTGCTGTTTCTTTTAGCAATGTCTTCATGATTTTACTAATTTTAAGTAAAGATATGATTTAGACCTGCACTCTCCCTCTCTTTCTCTTTGTGATTGAGATTTTTACATCAAGCAACTCCCAGACACCCTTTAGCTGTGGACGTAACCCTTGTTATTTGTACCAACTAAACAAAACTAGTTCAAAACTCTGTCCAAGGGAAAGCTGGAAAGCCAGAAAGCAGGTAACTATTGAAACTTCCCTGCACAGTTTTCCTGTACCTGCAGCAAATAGATAAGCCCTTCACAAGGCTGGACACTGTTTCCCAGGCAATTCAATTGCACAGATAACAAATTGTCACTACCCAGCCAACAGATCTCTCAACATCCCTAATTTGCTGAGGATAGAAATGAGACTCCATTTGCCTAATGCATTCTGGAGTTTGATGGAGATAATTCTGCATCCAAACTGTCAGAGGAAAGTTGGAGCAACAGACCATCTTCTTCCCATGCAGACATCTGTAATGAAGATGTCCTTATCCACTATTTTTGAATGAGATCTAAGAGATAGTAATCCTGTTGTAACAACACAAAACTAAAACTAAATTCATCCATTTTATTGAGCGCCATAGATTGACTACAACAATAAAGTGGTAATACCTGTCCTCCAGTGATTTTATCTTTATTGTTCACAGCTTAATTGTCCCTCTGGAACTAGGATATACAAATGTATTATTAAAATGAGACATCTGGCAGTGGCCCTAAATGCCTCTATGTCAGGAATTTACTATCTATTACTTGTAACAGTAAATCTGTTGTGCACATCTGCAGCAGCAGAGAAAATCACATCTGACAGCAATGATAAAAAACATTCACAGGAGGTTTGGAAAGGCACAAGACTGAATGAATCCAGGCTTTTACAGTCCTTTACAATCTTCACTGAACCTGATCAAGCTGAAGAAACCCATTTTAAGGCACTTTTCTCAATTTCAAATCAGCCATCATTTCTTGAAGCAGAACACCAAGAAATCTTTCAAATAAATATGCCTATAATGGGCTTTTTTCATGGCACATTTTATGAACTGGAAAATGTGTAAATGTCTGTGGGCTTTGTGGATTGGAGCTTAGCTGCTTTGTCTACCGGAAATAATCTTAGATGTTCACGTGAAAAAACAAACCCAAAAAGCTCCTAAACAATCCATATGGCCAAGATACTACCTCAAAACTAAATTCCTTTAAAAGACATTTGAGAGATGAGGGTTTCCTTAAAACTGTCCAGTAGAATTCTTGGAATTAAGGAAATGTTAACATTTTGTTATATATATTGTTTCATCTTACCCTAGGTATATGAAAAAGAAAAAAAATGCCTTGAAGCAAAACTTCATATTTAAAATCTCATTTCAAAAATAAATTATTGTAAGTTTTATTTGATGGGTACACCATTCTGTTTTGCATAGTCCATGTTCCTGAAAGTCTGGTAAAACTGGAGATAGAGTTTAAAATTAGAAATTCTAATCCTCCCCTAGCCTTCCTATATAGAAAACTAATTCTGTATAAGGATCAAGTTATAATATGTAAAAGCTAATTTACATCTTCATTTTAAACATGCAGGGTCAGATGAACTGTTTTTCAGATTTAGTGAGGGGGTAAAAGAGATACACTAATATGAATACTTGCAGGACATCACAATTAATGGATTTAGTCTGAACAGCATACATAATGTTTCATGTTATCTGAGGTATGTAGGATTTCATAACGGAAGGGACTTTTAATTCATAAAGTTAAAGAAAAAAATTGACTTCCTAAAAAGAGCATAGATTTGCTCTGTATTTCACAGTGGGGTTTTTTTGTTTGTTTGTTTGTTTGTTTCCCCAACATAGCCATAGTTTATCAAGTTATACACTAAGTAGCTATTTGGTTATCTTCTCACCTGGTAACTGCTTCTCATGTGTCTGTCTTCGTGTGTCTTCATATATTTAAAAGGGTGCTGTTTGATGAGCAAGCCAGAACACTTGTTTTGTCTACCAGAACTGATACACAAGTTTTTTTCTACACTTCCAGAGCAAGGATATGTTCTGTCATATATTCTGCTGCTTCTCAAAATCAGCAGTAAGTACTTCTTAATATAGACTCAGAAAATACTTTCTTGTTTCTATAAGCCTGCTTTGGCTTGAAGTTGTTTTTGTTTTTCATGACATTGAAGAACCAACTCCAATATCAATAAATGTTTTATTGTCTTAACGTAGCACCCAGGGGAAATAACACTGTATCTTCAAATTCTCTATTTTTTCTTGCAGCAGACCACTAATTCCCTATTTGGATGACACATATGATATGCAAATCATTAAACACCCCTATGTATTCTAGATATGGTTTTGCAAGTCACTGGGGGAATATTGCAATGCTTTCTCAAGAAGAGAGCAGAAGCTGTATCTATGCAACAAGAGATAACTCATATCAAAACATGAAAATATCTGATCAGGAGCGGGGAAGAAAAACCCTGTGAAGCTGCCCAAATCAGCAAGAGAGAGAGAGTTACACACTGAGGCAAGCACATGCACGTCCCCCTGGCATGAAAGCGTGCTAGCTGACTGCTCTGTTCCAGAGATGTGCCAGCCACAGAACAAGCATTGCTCATTTCAATTGCCAGGAGCCACTTCTCAACTGGCAAACATCTGAAGTATGGGAGGTTTTTAGGAATATCAGTTTCAACATGTCATATTTTACCAGAAATGTAAAATAATAATGATAATGATAATAATAATAATGCAGTTTAGTTAGATAAAATTGAAACAGTGTGAACTTACGTACTTCTTGCAGCATACAACTCTTGTTAGAAAAATGCCTTTCTTAGAATTAAGTGCTATTTCCCAGGGGCCTGTACAGTGGTAATAAGCAGCATTTGGTAAGCTGGCATCTGCACTTGCTCTCTCACATGCATGGTCTTTTACCAAGAGATATGTGAGAATCCAGGATTAATCTAAAATATCTCTACATTCTTGTACTTTTGAACAAAAGGTGTATGAGCTCTTTTAATAACGAGGATTAACATTATTCCTGCTATGATTTATTTCTGCTTTACTCAGGATACCAGCACCATCCTCTGTGCCTTGGATCCAGAAAAATCATCTCCCATAATAAAGAATGCAGCCTTCTGTCAAGTGGAAAGAAGCCATCAGGAAGAACAAGATTACAAACCGGCATAAGGATGGGAAAGGAAAATTTAAGCAGAATATATTCCATCAAACTGAAAGCTGGCATGTGCCCAAGAGGTAATACTTCCACTTGTGTCATGGGATCTTGAACAACAGTCATCGGTCACTGAATTTCTCTCGAATCCCAGCAGAAGGCTGGTCCTTTAAACAGTGCTGTGTACCTGGATAGTGGGACATGAGTTCAATATTGACAGAGGGAAGCTTGCCACCTACTGAATCACCACCTGAGTCACCCTGCAGCTAAACCACAGATTACAGAACTGGAAGTGTGTGCTGCTGTGCTGGAATCCATTGGTGATGATGCTAGACTGAGGTCTAAGGCAGGGAAACTTCACAGGTTTCAGGTTTTCTGTCTTGTGGTTCCTTGGCACAGGAAACATGAAGTGTACACAACAGGCTATAAAATCCACTTTTAGTATAAACCACAGAGCTTGACGTGCATGAGGCTTGAGAAAATAGTTTCCATTTTCTGTAATAGTGATAGTGTATACAACTTCTACCTGTAAATGTAAAATACAAGCTTGAATTATCTAAACATCCGCCCTTAAGCCTCTCACAGCTGCAAAACCCCTGAAGCAGCCGAAGGAAGAAACATGGCAATGGTTAGTGCTACATTTGAACCACTGGAAAAATAAAGACTGATCCTTATTAAAAACTTAAAACTATTTGAGAGGTTTTTTCCAGGCCATTGAAAATGTTAAGGTGGTGGTGGTGAGTCTTAAGCTTATGTCAGTTTGCTTTCTGCTGCTGCTGCTTTCAATACCGTTGTATGAATTTGACCATTGCTACTTAAAGATTTGCTGCAAATGTTTGCAGAATGAGCTGTAGTTAACCTGGTACACCAGGTATGCCAGTGGAAGCACAGAATAAGAGGCAGGACAAACTGGATCCAGGATTTACTTTTCCTTTACATATGTAAAATAGAAGCACAATTTGGTTACGTAAGGATCCTAATTTCAATGGTCCACATTTCGATGTTCCTTTACTTATTAATCTCTTTGCCATCAGTTGACACCAAGTTTCCTCCGTCCCAATGTACAGTGATAAGGGCACTCAGCGTGCTGCCTCCTGTAGGATCCCCCCCAACACCTCCCCTCTAAGCTCTGTAGCTCTCTGTGTGACACAAAGCTGATGAAAAGCACGTTCTGCCTGGGGCAGGGCAGCAGCAGAGCAGGTGAGCTTGGTCCTCAGCACTCCAGTGGCACTTGGAAAACCCAGTTTATTTGGGCTGGAGGCTGCAGCCACAGTTTTTCAGGGTATAATGATACTAAGTGGTGGGAGTTAAGTGTCCAGCATGTCTGCAGAGGGAACGTGCTGCAAGCAAGAGGACAGCATGTCCCTTGGGGAAGGGAGGCAGGTTCCAGCCACCCCAGGCCAGAGATGGTTCAGAGAACTGGCCCCAGGTCTGGCTTTTGTGAACTCGTTAGACAGACAGGCTTTTATTTGCATGAAAATAGACTTCAGGAAGCCATTAAAATGTAACAAAAAAGTATTTAATGCCCCAGCGCCTACCGAGCTTATATCAACCTCCTTACTAGACCTTTCTTTTCTATTTCTTCTCCTCCCCTCCCTTGGCATTGCTCTGCTGCACAAACAGTCCATATGGAAAACAGCACAGCCTGGAAACACCTAGCTCTCCCTGTCCTCTTTTGCTTTTGGCTTTTGCAGCTGCTGTTTTCTCAGTGTTGTCTTGGGGCAGTTTCCTGTTGCCATAGCTGATAGCCTGCCAGCGCCTGCCTGGGCCTTTCAAGTGTCAACACTGCGAAGTTCGCGGCGATGGCCAAACGCTTGTTAATGAGATATAGCAGCTGGGTAGGGGTGAACCACTGAGATGTATAAAGGCACGCCGCTGGTGCAGGAAGCGATGCCTTTTGAATCTTTTCAGCGCTCTGAAAGCATTCAAATCAAAGAGGGTATGTTGTATTCATTAATAAACCAAAGTTCCCATGCAACTGTGTTAAAGCCAGGAGTTTAACTTTGCTATGGACAGGTGATTTTTTCAACAGTGTTTTACACCGGAAGACAAAGGGCAAGAAAACAAGAGTTTATGTGCTGCCAAAGGCATTACTTCCCTATCTTACAGCCAGACAGAATTGTTAAACTGAGCGAGGTATTTGCCATTTCCTGACAATAAAAGCTTCTTTTTTTTCCTTTATTTTTTATGCTTCAAAGCTCACAGCAGCCTGCTCAATCTCCATCTCTCACACTTCTTTTAGACCTGTTTCTTAATTTTTTGAAAACCGTGATTAAAAGCTAGAATAAAAAAAGAAAAAAGACAACTTGTTAAAAAAAAACCCAAAGAGCCTATAGACAGGATTAATGACCAAAGCTGCTTTCATTCAACTGAAGCAGTCCATGTGATCTGTAGTCTGCATCTGTTTTGCTGTAGCAGAACATAAGAGTGCCCAACAGCTGGGCAAAACAGGCAGAAAGAAAAAAAAAATTAAAACAAACACCAAAAGAAACTATCATACAGTGCAAAGTTTTAAAGGCAACATGAGCCAAAGAGCACCTTAAAGATCTTTCTAGCATTTATTTTTAATTGGGTTGAGACTTTTTTCATTTCCTTTTTTTTCTTTCTCTCTTTTTTTTTTTTT